>BKCH01000873.1:600000-902500 GCA_008635985.1 Ficus erecta | reverse complement strand
AAAAAAAAAAAAAACCTGAAGTGGATGAACCTGCAGTTAGTCTTCACTCAATTTTCCTGTGGCACCAGTATGTCACATCACCCAATCCTGTTCTACTTGATGTTCCACGTTATTATTTGTTAAACTTAACCTCCGTTTGAAATTACAGTTAGAGTTATAATTTTTAAGTTATAATTAATTGATTTTTTAAAAATTAATTAAAATTTTTATTGATTTTTTAAAAAAAAGATAAAATTGAGAAAAAATTTAAATTTGAATTGAATCACTAAACTAAACAAAGTATTAAACCACGCTTGACCTCCACCAATAACCAGCTAGCTTACTACTGATCAAAAGTTCCTACTGATTTCATGTGTTGTGTGCGCTTAATTCATTTTTAGATTATCAAGCCATTATTGGATCATAGATTCGAATCAACACTTCGATTTTTTTTTTTTTTTTTTTTTTGTGGCAGTGTTTTTCCCATAAAATTTGAATTTATCATTAAAATGTACTATCCAAATAGACCACAAATAGGCTTTGTTCCTCCTCCATGTTGGGTTTTCTTCTGTGTTCCTCTTGCTAAAGTTTTCTCTCGTTGGGTTACAGATTTTAGTGCGTAATTGAACAAAATAACATAATGAATGATGCTTAGACGTCAACTTTAAGCTTA
Organism: Ficus erecta; assembly: GCA_008635985.1. Lineage (NCBI taxonomy): Eukaryota > Viridiplantae > Streptophyta > Magnoliopsida > Rosales > Moraceae > Ficus > Ficus erecta. The sequence goes on along the minus strand of BKCH01000873.1, from coordinate 901,848 downwards.
CGTTTGCTTTGTCGGTTAGAGATGAAATTTTTAAGTTGAAGTCAGTTGACTTTTCAAAAACTAGTTATAAATTTTATTAACCTTTTAGAAAAAAACAAAAACTAAAATGAAAAAATATAATTTAGTTGGAGTTAAACTTAAATGTCAAAACAAAACCTAATTCTAAATTTTTGATTATCAACTCAATTCACCGCCACACAGTTTGATGTATACTGTTCTAATATAACTATGCAGGACAATTATATATATTTTGTGCATCGCTTACTTGGTAACCTGATTCTTGCTCTAGTTATCAGCATGTCACGACTCATGAGTACCTTGTACGTGACATAGTGACATATTCATGTACCACTATTGTTCTTACAAGAGTAATAGTAAACAAGTAACGCTATTAATTAAACCACGTGATCATTTGACTGAGTGATAAAGTTGATCATTTTCTATAACAATTTATTACATTCAAGTTAGTATTATCACAACAAGTAGAAATTTTACGTCGTGAATAGAACAAATGCCATGTGCCTTCTATATATATATATATATATATATATATGCATCTATATATATATGAGCAAGTGCTAAACACAGTCTACTAACGAGGACAAAAACAGAAAATCTACAATCCCACAAACACAATCTATCCAAGTAAAAGGACCCGCCACGCGCAGTCCATTCATACGTAGGAAGGCCAATTTATGTGTCCTAGTTGGTTCACAACATAACATATAGCCATATACAAACATAAATTAATATATATATAGTTGGTGGGTTGTCCACCAAAATTATATATATGTACTGACCTATCGTTGGCTCTTTCTTTCCTTGAGCCACCACCCAAAACAGAGCTTTCACTCTCAACCCACAGGATCTCCACGTGGCCATATTGGACCCCTAACCAATGGGGTGAGCCCTAAGATGGCCCACTTTAAGACATCGGATTAGATGGGCTTTGTTGGTTTCTAGGCCCGGTTCTCCACTGATATCTATCTATCTAAGCGTAATCTCTCAAAGGAAAACCACTTTGTCAACTCTTGAAAGACAGAAAGGAAACCGACCCACACATCCACAGGGGAGTTCGTCTTTTAGTTTCATTATTGTCAGTCCCCAAACATGGACTTAGTTCAGTTCAGTTCAGTTCAGAGGATATGTTGTGTTGTTTAGTGGACGGTTTGGTGGTGACAAGTCAATCCAAATTATCCAACTATCAAGTGCTTTTGTTTTGTTTCTTTGAATCCGGTTTCTGATAATGTACCTTTCAAAACATTAGATTTAGTTAGATTTCATAACATTATCTATACGTCAATTCTCGGGTTCCGCAGTCCTTTTTTACCTGACACGTACGATAGGTCTCTTAGAGGCCGTTGAATGCGAAAATTAATGGTGTCAATGAGAAAGAAGGTAGACATGGTTACAACTTTTCAGATTGTATATCATCTCTCTTTCTCTTTCCGGACCACTAGACACCGGACAATACATATAAAAGATAAATTGTTCCTCTATTTTCTAGATTTTATGAAGTTATAATTTGGTCTCCAAAATATTTTTGTTTTAGCTATATGCTCCCTAAACTCTATAAAAAGACACAAAATGGTCATTTTTGTTAAAAGGCATTAAAAATTTTGAAGAAAATGTCACCTAAATCACACATGATTTCCCAATTAAGGATACTTAAAAATATATATATTTTATTCAATTTACATTTACTATACACGTGATCTTTTATATCAAATTTTTAACCTTTTGTTAGTAAAAATGACTACTTTGTGCCTTTTTAAAAATTTTAGAGATATTCAATAATAATAAAAAATATCGAGGACCAAATCACAATTTTATAAAAAAAAATTAGATGCTAAATGAGCTATTTATCCTATAAAATAAATATATATTTTATAAATTTATGTAAAACTGACTTTTATTTTATAAAGATCTTATGGTTTAAAAATAAAATCTTATCAATAAGGTTTTTTATTTATTTATTATTTGTTTTTATCCCATCGTAAAAATTGTCTGTTTCACTTCCGCACTGCCCCGAGACAAGATGAGGATAAGTGATAGCTTTTGTTTGAAAATTTTTTGCTGCCGGGTTGGTTGGTGCTCTGCCTTTGTCGAATCAACAGTGTTCAAAACGGACCTTGAATTATTGAATCGAAACTATTGTGATGTGAAATAACATTTTAGCTGGTTTTCGTTATGTGGAGTATAATTATATGCTAGGACTTGTCACAGTAATGCCTTATTTTGAACGTTAAATATTATTTCAAGTTAACATAACGTGACGGTGTGACAAAATTTTATAAAGAACTAAATGTTTTTCTTGCCTAATTACACAATTATAAAGTTCCAATTCGTCATAATAATAATAGAGAATTCTTTAATAGTGTAGGAAGAAAAACAATCCATATACTTTGCATCGTCATGATGTTATAATCATATTAAAAAAAATCAAAAGTTAAATTAATAAAATTTGATGAAAATCTGAAATGTTAAAAGACTCTATCCTATCAATATAGTAATTATTTTTTACCATATTATATAATTAAAAAAACTAGAATTTAAATTTGGTCACATTTTGATATAGATTGATTGCGAAATGGCCTTGAGAAATATATTTCATTGTATAATTACGTACTTGAAATTTTTTTTTTTAAAAGTAGAAAATTAATCATTGCACTTTGTTTTTATAATTGGGTGTGAGAATGTTCTTGTTCATGTAGCTAATTCTTTGCCTGCGGATACTAATTATATATCAACATTGCATGGTTGTAAAGTTGTTTACTTTGTTTGGTAGAAGAATTTGACAAACAAGGACTTAAATGGGATAAGGTAGTTTGTCAAAATCAACATTGCATGGTTCGTTTGGTGTTCGGATTGAGTTTGAGATGAGATGAAATTTTTAAGTTAAGATTGGTTGACGTTTTAAAAACTAGTTATAATTTTTATTGATTTTTTTCAGAAAAAGACAAAAAACTAACCGTAAAGTACAAACTCAACTGTAATTATAAATGTAGACTAAGATATTTCTTTTTCTCAAAGGATAATTTTGGAAAAGACACTTGTGCCTTTTTTTTTGGTTAACTAATTAAGTTTTGTTCATCGTCTTATAAAACTTATGTTGTTTTGTATATTTGCTTCAAAGTTGATGCATCCCTTCACTTTAGAAATTAAGAAAAAGAGAAATTAAATGGTATGTATATTTTTTCATCTAATCTTATGTCAAAAATATTAATGGTACGTTTGAATATCTCATTATTTCTGGTATCGTATTTAAAATAAAATCGATATGTTCTAATATGCGTTTGGATATCATATTTTTACATTTGAGTGCATGTATTTCAATAAAATGTGTGTTTGGATGTTAATATTGAAATACATTTGAATGCATGTAAAAATAAATGTATGTTTGAAAAAGGTATGTTATGAAATGTATGTATTCAAATAGTGAATAATGTTTGTGTTGGGATTTGTTCAAAAAGTTGTGTATTTAAGTGCAAAATATTAACAATCGAATGAATATTGTATTACGTTGAAAAATTATTCCAATTGAATGGGTGAGTCAAATGTCTCATAAATCACCTCATTATGAAATATATATATATATTTTAAAATTTTCCGAATTTAGGCTTTTATAATTTATTAATGAATTCTAGTAAATAAAATAAGAAAAGAAAATACAACTAATCTTTATTCATTTACTTGTTTATTTAGACATCTATCTCTCTCATAAACTAAAGAGTAAATTGCTAGGTTGGTATTTGAACTTTAACTTTGTGTAACTTTGGTCATTGAACCTTTTTTTGTAGCTGGAATGCCCATGAACTTTTAAAATATTACTATAACAGTCATTTACGTTAACTTTTGGACATAATCTGTTAAATAACATCACTTTTTTTACTAAATTACTTACATATTCTATTTAAAAAGTAATAGAAATGACTATTGTAAAAACAATTTAATAGTTTAGGGACATTTTCTGATCTTTTTTTTTTTGTATCTAAAATGATCATAAACTATTAAAAATGTTGTTATAATAGTCAATTAATTTTTTTTACGGAATCCGTAGTTAATGCCACTTTTTGATCAAATTACTATAGATTGAGTCCAAAAATTAATGGAGATGACTATTGTAGCAATATTTTAAAAGTTTAGAAACATTCTAGCAATTAAAAAAAGTTCAGGGACCAAATTTACATAAGATTAAAAGTTTGGAACTAAATGAACAATTTGTCCTAAACTAAATTGGTCATTCCAGAATTGAAAAAGATCAAAAGAAAAAATAAAGGACTAAAAGAATGCTCCTCCAGTGAGGGGTACAAAGATTCATGTATTTTCTCCCATTGTAAAAAAAGAGATTCATGTCACTTCTTGAAAAAAAAAAAAAAGAAGATTTCAAATCACCAGAAACACAAATTCAAGAGAAAAAATATTAACGGAAATTGTAATAAAAAGTTTTTCTACAAAAAAAATCGAAATAAACAATATATTTACAGTAAGTACCTCTATTAAGGGTTCGTTTGTTTCGTTCGTTTGAGTTGTGTTTTTGAAGTTGAAATAGTAAATTTTATTGACTTTTCAGAAAAGATAAAAAACTTTTTGAAAAAAAGACAAAGACTTTTGAAGAAAAAGACAAAATTTAAGTTGAAAAGTTGAATTTGAGAGAGTGAACCAAACACACCATAAATAAACTAATAAATAAATTATTATTTATCTATTATATTTTTATTTACTTTAAATGTTAAAATATTATATTTATTTTAATTACTTATTACAAAAATACCATTTACTTCTTTCTAAGACACACAAAGAAGTAAATAGCATTTTTACATGAATAATTAAAATAATTTATTTTAAATATTTTAAAATCATGTTATTTATTTTGTTTAAGTAGCACAGATTGGGCTTATTTTCTCCAAGACAAATGCCTCGGTTTCTTGAGCCAATTATGTTCTGAAAAAAATTGAGCCCCGTAAAGGCCCATGGGCCAATTTCCGGGCAAAGCTTTAATACGACGCCGTATCATCTCGCCGTCATTCCAAAAATTTGGATTTTGAAAAGGGTGAACATACTCGTTGAAATCTGACGCAAACACTCCCTCATAAATCTCCTCCTTCCTCCTCCTTCCCCAGCTTTCTCCCTCTTCCCCGTCTTCCCTTTCTTCTCCATTTCTCTTCACCCACAGAAAAAACGACACCAAAAATATCGAAAACGACACCAAACAAGGTCCCATTTGCAATCACTCTACGTCTCTGTGGAGAATCAAAATTGGAAGCAAAAAAAGAAAAAAAAAAAAAAAAGAGGAAGCGCGAAAATCGCAAGCCCTAGACTGTCGCCGTCGTCGTTTGTGGCGGTTCGGGAGAGTTAGGGTTTATGCCGCCATGGGAGGGAAGCTCGGGAATCGTGAAATTCGGAAGGTTTAGTGAGATGTGAAGAGTGAAGATTTTGGGGTTTGGAGTTAGACGCGAGTGTTTCGGGGAGGGAGAGAGAGAGAGAGATGGAGGGGGGAGGAAGGAGGATATCGGCGAGCCCTAGGCCGTGCAGTGTTCGGAGAGTCGTAGCGAAGAAAAGGCCTCGAGTTGGGGGAGTCGACGGGTTCGTCAACAGCGTGAAGAAGCTTCAGCGACGGGAAATCAGTTCCAAGCGTGACCGGGCTTTCACCATGAGCGACGCCCAAGAGAGGTTTCGCAATATCCGCCTCCAGGTTACTGTCAACTTCCACTCTTCATTTCTAAAGTGTTTTGTAAATTTTTGGGTTTTTTAATGGAAGACTAGGTTTTTTGTTTTTAGACAATTAGGATGCTAGATCCTCTACGATTTTGGGTAAATCACTAGTTTAGTAGAAATTTGAACTGCAAGTGAAGTCTCTAGCTTTGTCGGTTTCGAATTCTCCTTAATATTTTGAAATCTTAATTTTCTTTCACATATTGTTGAAATATTGATTTGGTGTTTTGGTCAAATTTTATGCTTTAAAGATTTGTAATTTCTTGCTCTGAAGTATCAAAAAGTGTTAGTGTTATAATAATTTTAGGGAAACCAAAAGTTTAAGTATGAATTTGAACCGCGAGTCGGTTTCAAATTGTTCTTAACATTTCTAAGTTCTGGTTTACTTTAACCAACTATTAAGAAGGGAAATATGTTAATTTGAAATATTGATTCAGTGTTTTTGTCAAATATCGTTCTCAAAAGGTAGATCATTTCGTATTCTGTGGTATCAAAAAGCGTTAGTGTTAAAGTGTTATTAGGAGAAGAGTCTTTTTAGTATCCGGGCATTTTTAATTTTGCAGTAATGAAAGGTTTAAAGATTTATGCATGGCTCGTTTCTTCGGAAATAGTGGTAAACAAATGTTTGGGGAGTGATATTGGTGTTAGTGACTTAGTGTGTGGATTTTTATAGTTCTGCATGTGACTATATTGCATGGATCTATGTTCAGGAAGAATATGATACCCACGATCCAAAGGGTCATTGTTCTATGGTACTACCTTTTCTGCGGAAGAGGTCCAAGATCATTGAGATTGTAGCAGCGCGGGACATTGTGTTTGCCCTTGCGCAATCTGGTGTTTGTGCAGCTTTTAGTAGAGGTAATTTCTTAACTTTTGGAGATGTGATCAGTTATTTTCTTGTATGTTGAATAGTTTTAGCTTTAACTGAATCAAGCGTAATGCTAAACATTTTCACCGTTGGATGCAGAGACTAACCAGAGGATATGCTTTCTCAATGTCAGTCCGGATGAAGTTATACGCAGCTTGTTTTACAATAAAAACAACGACTCTCTTATCACAGTTTCAGTTTATGCTTCAGACAATTTCAGTTCGTTGAAATGCAGGAGCACAAGGATTGAGTACGTTTTACCCTAGCCCTCCCTTCATTACAAAAATTAAAGAATAAAAAGGGAAAAGAGAGTTTTATGGAGTAACAGGAATAACCGCTTGGTTTGTTGAATTTTATTCGCTGTTGTATATTTCTGCCTAAAGATACTGTTCTTTTGTATGGTTCAGATACATAAGGAGGGGCAAACCAGATGCTGGCTTTGCTCTTTTTGAATCCGAGTCACTGAAATGGCCTGGTTTTGTAGAGTTTGATGATGTAAATGGGAAAGTACTCACATATTCTGCACAGGATAGGTACACTTTTTTCCCCGAGTATTGTTTTGTTATTCTGATTGAAGTCGCCATTGGCTTCTTGAAAATGATAAACCTTTTTATTTTCTCTTATGATTTCAGTATATATAAGGTGTTTGATCTGAAGAACTATACCATGCTATACTCCATATCTGATAAAAATGTTCAAGAGATAAAGATCAGGTATGGTTTGTTCACATGCTTAAGTTTTAAGCCACATACACAGTGTTGCTGTTTTATGTGCCTGTGCATGAACAATCGTTATCACAATTTTATTCGTTATCTATAGGCATTTTATTCTACTTTTTCTAATTTTTTTCTTTCTTAACAGTCCTGGGATCATGTTGTTGATTTTAACTAAGGCTAGTGGCCATGTTCCTCTTAAGATCCTCTCTATAGAGGATGGCACTGTTCTTAAATCTTTCAATCATCTCCTTCACCGAAATAAGAAGGTGGATTTCATCGAACAGTTTAATGAAAAGCTTCTTGTCAAGCAAGAAAATGAGAACCTCCAGATTCTTGATGTGAGGATCTTCTTTAAAGTGTTTGTATTGGCATTTGTTCCTTGGTGTTTGGTTATCTGACTGGTAAGTTGTGCAGGTTCGTAACTTTGAGCTAACGGAAGTTAGCAGAACTGAATTTATGACACCATCAGCATTTATATTTCTGTACGAGAATCAGTTGTTCTTGACGTTCAGAAATCGAACTGTTGCTGTTTGGAATTTTCGTGGGGAGCTTGTAACTTCATTTGAGGATCACCTTTTGTGGCACCCCGACTGCAACACTAATAACATATACATTACTAGTGATCAGGATCTTATTATTTCTTATTGCAAGGCTGATTCTGATGATCCATTGTCTGAAGGAAGTGGTAATTTCTTTTAACTTTTTATTTTAAATAGAAACAGAGTCGGTCCTCGTTAAATTCTACTCATTTTTGTTAGGTTGGGAACTTATAGTGCTCATAGGAATGATACGTGGGCTTATGGCCTACCTGCACGAATATGAAAAATTAGAAAGTTAAAATGAAGTTTAGATATGGGAGGTATTAGTTCCAGAATAGAGAATTTTATGATTTCCGCATGGACCAATCTGGTGTCCAAACTGTGTTTCTTGAACCCTCTGAAGTTAGGGTTTAAGGTGTAGGTCAAATTTGGTCCGTATGTTCCAACGACCCCTACGATCTTGAATTTTTACCTTGTAATATGGCATGAGCCCGTGTTTCCTTTTTCGTAAAAGTAAAAGTTTGTATGATTTCTAACAGCGCTTTCATTTCTCTTGCAGCAGGGTCGATCAATATCAGCAATATTCTGACAGGAAAATGCCTTGCTAAAATAAGAGCAAGTAATAGCACCCCAATGGAAAATGAAAGCTGTTGTAGTAGCAGTTGCAGTTCAAAGAAACGAACCCTAGCTTCCAGAATTCGGAGCACGGTTGCAGAAGCCTTGGAAGATATTACTGCTCTCTTTTACGACGAAGAGCGGAACGAGATCTACACAGGCAATAGGCATGGCCTAGTACATGTATGGTCTAACTAATGTTTTCTTCAGTTCATTCCTTGTGTCCATTAGATTCTTTATTGCTGTTCTTAATGGTTGAATATTCTGAATTGGTTGTGTTGCTGTATTTGCAAGAACTCGGAACGTTGTATCATTAGATCTCTGTGTATCAAGTCGTCGGTCGTATAATATGTGTTTTTAACTAATTCCGCGTACCCCTGTACCTTGTATTAAAGTCGAAGTCGAACACCTGTTTCATAGAGTGGCTTTTCTTGGTGGAGTATGCATCCCCCTACAGAGTCTTGTTTCAAAATGAATGATGATTTTGCTAGCTTGAGTTTTCAATGTGTAGATGAACACTGTTGTAGCTTTGTTCGTCACATTTTCTGTCTTTTTTCTAATTGATAAAACTATAGACCTGGCAACGTACTGGAATTTGAGTCATTCATGGGTAGCCAATCTCTGAGAAGAACCTGAAACTCCTTCGTGGACAATCCGTGTGCCGCCTCGCCTCCCGGGGAAAGTGCACGTGGTTAAAGAATTCTCCACGTGATTATAGAATTTTTGTTATGAAATAAAAGTAATATTTACTGGTTATGCTAAACTTTTGAGCCATTAAATCTTTGTTAAGTTGTGATACAATTTCGGAGTTTGATTATTTATGCACTGAATTCAAACACCTAAACCCTTGGATCCCAATCCCATTAGAGTTTTGGTAAATCTACCATGTACTGTAAATTCATCGTTTACTTTTCATACACCATTTTACAATGTAAATTAAGCTGAGAGTCTAAAATACAATATAAATACTGAATCTACACTAGGTAAATTATAAACAATGTAAATTCACCATTTATGGATTTTTTTAAATATTCTTTAATTACGTATACCATTTAGATTGAATGACTAACTAAACCGACAAACATGAGAGCGATGCGCTTTGTCTTTTGGTTTTGAACTTCCGTATACCATTTCAAAAATATATATATCAAGTAAATAAATTATTTTATTGACCAACTTCTATAAATTTCTCGGTATTTATCACTTTGTTTAAATTGGAAATATAGGATTTACGTTTACATTTTGCTGGTAAATAAATTATTTTGTTACAAAATTTTAAAGAATTCCCAAATTTAATAAGATTTTTCTATTGCTATTCAGAATCATTTCGAATAAGAATAATGAGATAAATAGATGATTTTTAAATATTTATTTAAGTAATGATCAAATTTTTTTTTAATTTAAAAAATGACTATGATTTACTATAATCAATTAGTTGATATATTAGCAGCTTTTTTTAAAAGACTATTTTAGAAAACGAGTTGTTAGAAAATGTTTTTTTTGTTTTTTTGTTTTTTTGTTTTTTATGTAACTTAAAAGATGAAAGATTTGAACTCACGTATGGTATTACGGGTACACCTGTAACCAAAAAAAAAAAAAAAAAACAAACCTACCAATCGTTTTTGGATATTCAATTCACGCCGGAGATCGTCAACGTCGGAGAAGGAGATCTTTTGCTGCAGCTATTCCCTTCCCAGTAGTTCGCGAAGCCCCCTTCCACCATTTTCCATGCGAGGAAGAAGAAGAAGAAGAAGCGGCAAACAACCAGAACCAGGCCATTATGTTAAGAGTTGCGGCTAGGAGGTTCTCTTCTCTCTCCTCCTATTCTCTCCGGAGTCCTAATTCCGCCGCCGCCGCCACCGTCGCCACCGCCACCGCCTCCGCCACTTCCCTTCTCTCTCGCCACCCCTTCATTGCCTCCACCGATTCTTCTTCTCGTGATCTCCCTCTCCGATCCTTCTTCCCCTTCCACTTCCCTTCCAGAGGTGTTAGGGTTTCTCTCTCTCTCTCTAATTATTCTTTTTGCCTTCTGATTGATTGCAAAGTTTAATATAATTCAAATATCAAGATTCGTTTTTCTCTCTCGATTATGTACATTTGGTTTATGGTTTTCAAATCACCGTTCAAGATTAAATTTTTTACTCGATTAAAAGAAGGAAAAACAGGGAGCTGGGACCTTCAATTCTCTCGTAATTGTATATGCATATATCCTAGATTTTTCAAACGATTAGTTATAAGATTCCAGTTGCTTGACCTCCACATTGTTTTTCAATTCTCTTACATAATTACATTCTTATCTCTCTCTCCATGTATATATATATGCCTATAGTTTCGGGTTTTTCGAACAGCAAAATATATATATATATATAGAGGTCTTGTTTAGCAACGAACTCTGTTTAAATTAAACTGTATTTTTTTAATCATGTTTTTATCTTTTTTCTCAAAAAATTATTTGTCTTTTCTGAAAATTCAAAAAAATTTATTATTTAAACTTACAAATCTTAACTCAAACTTACACATCAAATACCCCCGTATAATTTTTTTGAAAGGATATAATATATATATATATATATATTTATATGTATATTACATAAATTGTTCCTTGTAACAGCAATTTGTGCCTGTGTTAGTGAAATTGTGTGTGTGTGTATATATATATATAAATGCGTATACTTTCGGGTTTTCTTCCGGGCAGAAAAATGGGATTAAGATCTCCTCTTTAATTTTTTTAATTTTAATAAGAACGGTCTTGTTTGATCATGAGTTTAGTTTAAACTAAATTGTATTTTTTTAATCATGTTTTTTATTTTTTTCTTCAAAAAATTGTTTGTCTTTTCTGAAAATTCAAAAAAATTCAAAAAATTTACTATTTAAACTTACAAATCTTAACTCAAACTTACACACCAAACACTCCCGAAAGGTTTTTTTACTCTCTAATTGGGATAAATTTTTTTCACCATTTACTGTGCATACGATGTAGATCTCCTATGGCACACAAAACTATCATATGCCATACATCTAACTGCACCAGATTACAAACAATTATTAACCCAAAAAAAATTCTTCCCAGTTCCGACCATGGAGCCGCCGTTGTCGAGAGAGAAAGGGGGCGAGGAAGGAGGTGGCCGTGGGTCTCGTCGGCCACCCAACCATGTCGTCTCCGCCATCTCCGTCGCTGTCTGAGGCTACCCCGGCGTCATCCACGCGGCCTCCCCCTGTACCCTCGACGCCTCTGCAAATCTCGTCAGGCATCATAAGCTTCTCCGGCGGATTCACGGCCGTGGAGGCCACACCCCCCCGGCAGCCCAACGATTTGCTAGGTCTGTAATCCAACTTACCAGCCACCGCGCATGATGATCGAAAGTGGTTGCGACCCACTGCGACTCGCCGGCGACCTTCCCCTCCATCGGATCTGTCGATCCACGCTCGCAACGGTGAGAAATGAGCGAGAATGACAACTTCAATCCTCCGACCACCAGATTCGGCTCCCCGATTGTTGGGCCAGTTGCGGCCGCTTCAGGATGTCGAAGACGTCTCCCCACTCATGCCTCTTGAGGCGATTCCAGTGCTGCGAGAAGGAGGAGCCGCTCTGTATCCTTGCGATCGCACAGGAAAAGATCTTCCACTGGCTCTGCCATGGCGATCTGACGTCACACAGATCGTAGACCGAGTCCAACACCATGATCGGGCTCAGAGGCTTCTACGAAAGGTTGGAGGAGACGCTCAGCAATTGGTAGGACGTACCGGAGCCGCCGCGATCCCTCCTCCCTTGCGCCGACGACGGCGAGGGAGAGGAGATCGGTGTGGGGTCACGTGGAGCGTCGAGGGTGCAGGGGGAGGCTGCGTGGACGACGCCGGAGCAGCCCCGGACGGCGACGGAGATGGCTGAGATTAGATTTTTTTTTTTTTAAGAAAATGTTTTAAAATAATTGTTTTGGCATAATCAAATGTAGTTGCTTTTATTTTTGTTTTTATGAGACAATGATTGGAGACCGTTGATCTTCAATCGGACAGTTAAATTTTTTTACCCTATTGGTGGGGAGCAGTACGTCCCCCACCGTAGAAGTCCCCTAAATATTAAAATATAAAAAATTAATTATAAAGTATTGTAAATTTTTTAAAATGATCTGAAATATTATCATCGGTTAAATATATTTGAGATACTAAAAATTGGATTGAGGATTTGAGTCTAAAAAAATATATATAAAATTGTTCGTTGTAACAGCAATTTGAGCTCGTCTTATATGTATGTGTATTGATATATATATGCCTATAATTTCGGGTTTTCTTCCAGCAAAAAAAAAAAAAAAAGTAAAGAAAATTGTTCGTTATAACAGCAATTTGTGCATGTGGTGGTGTTAGTGAAATTGTCTCTCTTCTTTAATAATGGGTTATTTTCTTTTAATGGATAGTGAAGTTCGATAGATTTGTTTTGCTGAGTTTAGTTTAGTTTAGTTTAGTTTTTTGGTTTTTTTAACGAATGTTTTTGTCTTTGTTTTTCACTTACGTTTGTAGTGGTTGTCGAATAAACGGATGAAAATTATTTTGAAGATGCAGTTGTTCAGGTTTTGCTTCCAAGTATTGCCTACAAGTTGAGATTCTTTTGAAGATGCTGTGTTTTTGGTTGTCTAATTTAGTTGTTACAGCTCTATGTTTCATTTAAGGTTCAAATAGTTGTTTAATAAGCAGATGCAATTTTTTGGGTTCTTCAGGTTTTGCTTCCGATTTGCCGACCCCATCGAAGGAACATAACCTCGTACCAGAGATTCCGGCCACTGTGTCTGTGTCCGATGAGTACAATCACGATACCCCAAAAGGACATTAGTCTACTCTGTTCTAACAGGTGGTAGGTTTGTGTATGCTTTACTGATTCGTCTGCTTATCGTTAAATTTGTGTTGATCGTGTCAGCCATTATGAAGGCTAGTGCTCTGGAGTCTGTTGAGGTTGATCTTTCGATCGTCAAGCCAGGCTGCATTATGACTGTCAAGGGGTGAGGCAGCCCGTCTTTACCAGGCGCCGAACTGAGGAGGAAATCAAGCTCGCAAACAGCGTTGACCTTGCTCTCTCCGTGATCCTCAGCCAGATGCTGAGAGGGTTAAGAAACCGGAATGGCTTGTTGTTGTCGGGGTCTCTACACATCGGGGTTGCATTCCCTTACCACATGCTGGTGACTTTGTGGGATGGCTTTTGTCCGTGCGGCTCGCACTATGATATCTCTGGAAGAATTTGCAAGGGACCAGCTCCTTACAATTTGGAGATACCTTTATACACATTCTTGGACAAGAACAAATTACGGCTTTTGATTGACTAATGTGGATTTGTTTTTGTAGAGATTTGTTGTTATTTCGGCTTTGGGAATTTTTCTCTTCCATTTAGTTTAATCGGATGAGGTTGAAGATTTGTAGAAGACTTCTTTGTTGTTGGCCTTGTTCCTATTTGGCTTTAAGTTGGTTACTGTAACTTTTTTCTCTCACATTCTCAATTAAGGAGCCTGGCTTTAGCTGAAGCAGGAACTATTTTTCGGTTTTTGTACTGATTTACTACTCTCAAGTTTTGGCCACTTCTCTTTGATGTAATGAAACTACCCCTTTTGAATGGGAGTTATGGGAGTTCAAACAAGCTCATTCGATAACAAGGCTTCGATTCGCTCTGGTTCGATAATAGGTTCCCATCTTCTCCGACCATCATTTTGACCTTGATCTGCTCCTTCTTGATGCTCGATTGCAGTAATAGACGCCGCTGCAGTCCATTACATTACCGATCCATTAAGTACTTCTCCCAATAGATATGTTCGCTTTGACAAATAGAATTATGCAACTTATAGCAACTCTACTTAGCGCTAATGGACTTGAAAGTGGTGAACCAGAACTTATTGTTGCCGACATCTGGAATGTGATATGGTAAAAACGAAGGCGACGCTGGCAAGGCTGATGCAGGTGCAGAATGTGAGCATGGCTGCTTGTACTCTGCTTCGTACCATCCTGCCCCCGAACCTTCATCAGCTTTAACCCGTTTTGTCGTGCCGCCTCCCGGGGAAAATGCATGTGATTAAAGAATTCGACCCATGATTAACAAATTCTGTGATAGTGTCTAAAAATAAAGTATTATCTATCGATTATGCTAAATTTTTTAACTGTTGGATCTTTATAAAATTGTGGTACAATTCTGTAGTTAGCTTTTTTATGCCTTGAATTCAAACACCTAAAGCCTTGGATATCATTCCCATTAGGGTTTTGGTAAAATCTACCAAACAGAGTTGAATCTCTTAACTGAATTTACCTAGCTTCTTTTTCTTTCAAGTGCTCATCTCTCTCTCTCTCTGAGATTGTGATGGGGAACGAATTATGATGAACTGTAATGCATTGCAAGTGTCGCCAGATTTTTATTTTTCCTAAGAAGCAAAGACGTCATCAATGGATTTTTTTTTTTTTTTGGAGAAAATACAAAAACAAGAACACAATTCCCACATGATAGATCGACCACAGGACTTTCAGAAAGAGGACACGTGTAGACCTATAAGTGGACCACACTAAATCACCACTCGTAAACAATTGGTGATTAAAAGTAAATTTGTAGACACTTATAAATCACTTAAAATTCTCACTCGACGTGGGACTCACCAATGGGCCAGCCAGTAGTTATCAATGGAGTTATAGCTTTACGATTTGGCAACATCTGCAGTCCTTTCCCTACCCAGCTACGGCTTCTGGATGGCACTAATCAATGGACTCTTTTTGCAATCTTTTCATTGCAAAAGTCGTTTGCCAGTTTTGCACTTTGGCTTCCGTGGTGTAAACGCTTTCCTCTCCACACCATCTTCTACTTTTATGGTCCGTTTGAGAACATCATTATTGGTTGTATATTATTTTCCAATACAATATCTCTAATATTCTAATCCAACACAAATATATTTAAACAAGATACAAATTCATTTTACTATTTATCTATTCATTTTTTATTTACTTTTACTAATAATATCATATATTTTTTTCCCCTCTTTCTCAACTATACGCATTAGAGTGATTATTCAAATATAAACAACACAAACACACATTATATTTGAATACTATGTTTAAATAAGACATTCAAACACAAATTATATTTCAAACAGTACATTGTAATACAATACAAAATGAATGTGTTTTTCAAACAGACCATTAAATTAATAATAAGGAAATCAGAATTCAAGAATAGAGTATGAAAAAACACATCATGATTATAGACATACTCGTAGCAGTAATTTTATACTTGATTTCATCATATAATGTTGATCTTGAAAGAAAAAACACTTTACTAATAGGGCTATGTTTTAAAATGTTAGATTTTTATTAGATTATGTCGGTTTCATAAACTATTTTAGGGGTCGTTTGGATAGAAGATCCAAATCTTTTTTTTTTAAGGTTCATTTTTGTTTTTTTTTTTCTTCTAAAAAATCAACAAAAATTATAATTAATTTTAAAAAGTCAACTAATTTCAATCTAAAAATTTTATCTCAAATCCGTATTTCAAATACATGCTTATTTTCATACAATTGTGATCGGATCTAATAATTTAACAACGTACACTACAGGTTGAGATGCCCAGTGTTAAATGCTCTAGAAAAGAAAAGTCTTTGTGTGAAAGCAATGGATGTGAGTTGTGATGTATGGTGTCATGGGTGGGGCCTAAATATGATACGTATACAAAGCCTACTCAATTTTCTTTTGTACATGAAAACATTTTATGCTTTTAATTGATTGACAAATTAGGGAAGAAATTAAAAATACTTGACAAAAAGTAATTGGGTGCTTTTCTTCGCACATGAAAACATTTTATGCTTCTAATAGATTGACAAATTAGGGAAGAAATTAAAAATACTTGACAAAAAGTAATTGGGTGCTATTAATTAGAATCCGTAATACTTTATTGTTTGGGTGAATTAGAATACTTAATACTTACTATTAGTCTATTCATGACTTTTATAGTAAATCTAACTTTGCATTCATAGGATTCAATTAAGACTTTGTAAGCTGCCAACTGAAATTATAGGTTTTTTTTTTTTTTTTTTTTTTTTTTTTTTGGTGGCAATTAAAATAGTGGTTAGAGCTGGGCGATCCATTTCAACGGTTTTTATTATCATTAGACGGTGGACGGTGATTCATGGCTTATCATTCATCATTTCTTTCTTTCTTTCTTTTTTGATTATAAATCAAGTCAAATCAAATCACGCTTCACTGCAAAAGGGGGGGAAAAAAACAAGAAAAAGATTAAGAAAAACGCTTATAACATGAATTGTGTTTTTACTTTGTAGTAGATATATATATATATATATGTATATACAGTTGTTTTAATAATTAAATTTAATATTTCAATTTTTATATATAAATGAAAGTTATTCTATATCACGCAAAAACACTTATGAATTGTTTATATATATAAAAAAACATTTATGAATCTGTAGAAAAATCATAAAACTATTTAAATCACAATATCTATTAAAATGAAAATATATAAGAAAATTATGCTGTGTGATAGATTTTGATCACTTAATTTAATAGATAATTAAACTTTTTTTTATCTAATAAAATGAACATTTATCATTTTTTCAGATTTGATCAATTAAAGATTGTATAGATCAAGACTATAAAAATTTATGATCTACAATATAGTCAATCAGTAATTTAAAAATATATGATTTAAAAAAAACTACCTTTTAATTAATTTTAAAAAACATGGATCATTTGTTAACAAAGTTAAAAAAAAAAAAAAAAAAGAATATTTAGCTAAGTTCCTAGTAAATATGCACTTTTTATAATAAAGAAAAAAGTGGTAAAAGGGTGATTATTTTAAAACGGGCAGGTTTTAGATCTTGAAAACCGAGAGTGAACTAATATTTGGGAATGATAATGTGGAAAAAGAAAATCTAATATTTTATTCCTAGATTTTGTCCCTTTAAACAACGGGACACGACCATGTGATTTGAGAATAAGAGAAAAAACGGGAGAACCAACAAGCGGCGGTTGCTTTTTTAAATCGAATAATTTAAAAAAAAAAAAAAAAAAGAAAAAAAGAAAAAAAGAAAGAAATAAATATAAAGAAAAAAGAAAAAGGAAAACCGACAACAAGAGATAAAAAGAAAAAGAAAAAGAAAAAAAGAGAGAGAGAGAGAACGTGTAGGTCACGCGCCGTGAAGTGTCGTCATAAATAAGATTTTGTGAAAATCGGTGGCGTGGAATTAGTGCAGCACAAATGCAATCCACGCGTTTGGGCTTTTAATTTTCTTTTCTTTTCTTTTCTTTTAATTTTTTTAAAAAAATCCAAAAAAAAAGTTTTTTTTTTTTTTTTTTAAATGTGTGTCTGTAGTAGATATGTAGGCTTTCTGGCTAAGCAGTAGTTGCCACTAACACGACTTTTTTTTTTTTTTTTTTGGTTAGCTTCTTTCACACTTATTTTCATCTTCTTCTTCTTCTTCTTCTTCTTCTTCTTTTCTGTCGCTTTCTCTTTCACTGACTGAGAATTTGAGCTCCAGATTCGCTTCTTCTCTTCTCGCATTGACTCGTCAAAGGTAACAAAAATGGAAGATTTTGCTTCTCTCTCTTCTTCGCATTTTTTTTTCCTTTGGCTCGTTCTAATTTTGCGGTGGGTTCGGGGTTTCGAAGCTTCGATTTCTTTGGTGAATGGAGTTTTTCGATTTTTTTTGGCTGCGAAATGAGCTTAATTTGGTGGAATGCTGGTTTGTTTAAAACTCTAGATTGGTTTTGAGCTTCTGGCGGTGGGGTTTTCTGTTTATTTTTGTTGTTTTTCGTATTGAAGTTCGAATTTTTCTTGAGTTTGGTTTGCTCATTGCCTAGATCTGACTGAGAAATGCCTACATTTTTTTGCTGTGGAATCTGGAAGATGCTTCCTGATATTCGATTTGCGTTTTAAATTTCAGTTTGATTATTAGTTTGTTTATTTTGTCTTTTTGAGCATAAGTTATAGTTCTTCCTGTGGAGAAATTTTTTAGTTTGCTACTGTTCAGTTGCTTTGGTCACTCTGTTTTAGTCAATAAAGACACTAATTTAATTGTTTTGGGTTTTTATTTTTTATTTTTTATTTATTTTTTAATTCATTGCCCATTTATGTTTCAGAATCAGTTCTATTAGTCTTGTAGTTTATGTTGGAAATTTATAATTATGGAATAATTTGGCGACTTCCATTTTTGTATTTTTTAAAGGTTATTTCTAAGTCAAACACGATCCCAAAGTGAGCTGTTCTTCGCTTAAATTGTATTTTCGGCTCTCATTCAGGGGTTTCCTTCTTCAGTTGTAAGTGGGTTGAAAATGGCTTGTCGTGTAGATGGTGCTGCACCTCTTGATTATGCCGAAATCCAGATTTTTCCACCTCAGAACAGGTTACCGTTTGTCTGCAATAGCTATTTGCATTCTTCTAATGTCATCACTTCTCAAAAATGGCCTCTGCATGTGTGTGTGTGTGTGGATGTGCTTCAGGTACAAGGCGAATGTTTGTAGTAACGGAAAGATAGAAAATTTGGCAGCTGGGCCTCTAGAATTACTGTTGCCCCATTTACCAAAAGTAAAGGAGTTGTATTCTAAAGGATCAAACGCCACCTTCAAACTTTCCCTATCGGGAAACCTGAATGGTGCACCGTGGTTTACAAAGTCAACTTTAAACAGGTTCTTACTGATTTAAGTACTAATTTTTCTTTCCTTGTCTTTCTTCTAATTCTGTTCATAACGGGCATTTTGAGAACTTCTGTTTCCTAATAGTGCATTTCATTTTACTCATCAGATTCTTACAGATTGCTGGTTCGCCCAATTTGGTAAATATGGCCAATTCCATTAAAGATGAGATGTCTCAATTGGAAGAAGCCAGGAAGTTTCATCTGTCTTTGTATGGGCAGGTGATATGATCTTCCCCTCTTCAATGTTTGATGTTCTGTTATGTGTGGATGCAGAAAAATTGTTATTGCTTCAGTGTATTTTTTTATTTTTATTTTTTTAAGATTGAAGATTATCTGGCTAACTAGTTTTCAATTCGTATTTTTGGTTGGCGACAGCCTGAGGTCGAGAATGCATCATCTGATACTTCAAAGTACGTCATTTTAAGTTTTCATTTTTATTTCATTGTACTTTCACTCTCACTAAGTTTTGAACGCTTATAACATCAGGAATGAGCTATTGCGAGCTATGGACTTGAGGTTGACAGCATTGAGAACCGAATTAGCTGCTGGTTTCTGCAAGGCTGCTTCTTCCATATGCTCCACCAAAGAGATAACTGATTTGGCCAAATTTACTGAACAGTTTGGCGGAATGGATTTAAGGTAAAAAAAAAAAAAACACTTGGGCAATGATATCCTCGTTTGTGAAGTTACTGTTCGTTATATATGTTCTTAAAAAAAATCACATGACTTGGGATGTTGCAGAAATTCTTTGCACGAGTTTTTGGAGCTGAATCAGGAGAGTGAGAGTGGTCATTCTGAAAACGAGGACAAGCACTCAATAACAGGAAATTCAAGGAATAATGTAAATAAGACAGATAGAGAGGTCCAGATATCAAAACTGATGCACTCTGATACACCAGTGAAGTATGGTGTTTCACCTGCAAAAGCTGCTCACGTTGAGCGACAGAATTCAACAGACAGTGAGGAGTCTTCTGAGTTGAGTGATGAGGACAGACCATCTGCAGAAAGAAGTCGAACTCTAATAAGATCTGCATCACCCAGGAGGTCAGCATCTCCAATGCGGAGGGTACAAATTGGAAGAGGTGGATCACGCAGGGCGGCTGCATTGACCATTAAGAGCCTCAGCTTTATTCCAGCTCGAGAAAAGAATTTTCCATACAGAGATGTTACTGGAAATAGTAGTGAGGAGGAGGGATCTATACAATCAAACAAAAAACCCGAGACTCATGTACGAAGGATGTCTGTCCAAGATGCAATAAATCTTTTTGAAAGCAAGCAAAGGGATCAGACTGGAGATGGCCAATTGAGGAAGTCATTATCAAATATAACGATATCTGCAAATAAATCTGTACTGAGAAGATGGAGTGCAGGCATGGGGGATAATTCTTCTCCAAGCCAACCGGAACCTGATGACTTCAGTCCGATGACTCCTGACAATGTTGCAAATGATGGGAATCCAAAGTATCCAGCAGAAGTGAAATCAGAGTCGGAAACTGCACCCACAGGTGAGGAGGCTATTGAAACCCCTGAAATTCATGTAGACTCAGCATGGTTGGAAAAGAGTTCATCTGATCTAATAGATATCCAAGAAGATACTAATTTGGCCAAGGAAGAAGATATTGGTATAAAGAAATCAACGGCAGCAACTGAATGGAATCGACGTAAGGAAGCAGAGTTGAATCAGATGCTGATGCAAATGATGGAATCTAAGCCTGTCAAATTTACAAAGACACAAACGAGCAGAAAACAAAGTGTTCCTTCTGGGCAGAGAGGCGGATTTTATGATCACTACAAGGAGAAGAGGGATGAAAAGCTGCGTGGAGAGAATTCTAGGAAGAAAGCAGAGAAAGAAGCTCAATTTAAAGCGATGCAGCAAATTCTTGATGAGAGGAAAGCTGAAATGGCCTCTAAGAATGTGAGCGATGTTAATAAAAAGCCTGCTGTGCGCAAATCCCAAAAGCCACTTAGAAATTCACCTCAACCTGCGAACCCCAAAAAGGAAACTGCAAAAGCACCTGCTGTAAAGAAGAATTCACCTAGAACATCCCCCTTGCCTCCCACACGTAAGTCATGGCCGTCAACACCACCGGCAAGAGCTGCAGGCACATCACCAGCTAAAACTCCTGTTGGTAACTCTTCTGCGGGCACTACTCCAACACGTCGGAAGACCCAGCAAACTTCATCACTTCCTCGAATTAGCCCGAAAGTGGAAAGAACCCAGCAGCCACAGAGAAATGTGAAGGAACCTCTAGGTGATAGTGGCAAGAACTCGAAGAACGTGAAAGGTGTTACTGAGAAGCCACAGCAAGCACTAAAAAAGAATACTAAAACAACTAAAGCGAAAAAGGTGACAGCTTCCGAGGATTGTTCAGAAGTTGTCCCAGCAAAGGCTGGTTTGTATAACAAGGTGACCAGAAAAAGCACCGTGGTGCCTGTGGAAACAAAACCTTTTCTTCGAAAGGGTTCAAGGACTACCCCTGGCGTTATTCCTACCGTAAACAAGGCAAAAGGTTCTTCCCAGTCTGATGAATCTCTGAAAAACAGTGGAAATATCACCGAGCCACGAGAAAGTGAGGTGGTTGCTAGTGTTTCTGAACCCGTGAGTCAGCATGAAGAGGGGGATGTTACAACATTGGATCACCCGGACGCTGCTATGGAATCAGAAGCTCCTGTAAATACCAACCAGGGATTTAGTGGGGCAGAGAACCTTGACTTGGATCCTGCAGATGTTAATGATGACTTAAAGAAAAATGTTGGAGACTCGTTAACAGAAATTCAAGCTGAGGAAGAATCAATAATCTCCCCGTCGGCCTGGGTTGAAATAGAAGAGGAGCATCAGGCAATGCCGCCGTGTGATGACAGACCAGGTCAGCCTGCCTCTTCAGCCAATACTGTGCCGGTTGGATCATCAAGTCCACGAGTTCGTCATTCTTTGTCTCAAATGCTGCAAGAAGAGAGTAATGAACCCGACATTATCGAATGGGGAAATGCAGAAAATCCTCCTGCCATAGTCTACCAAAAAGATGCACCTAAAGGATTGAAGAGGCTCTTGAAGTTTGCTCGGAAGAGCAAAGGAGATGCAAATGTCAGTGGTTGGTCTAGCCCATCAGTCTTTTCCGAAGGCGAAGATGATGCTGACAGCCTTACAAAAAGGCCTAGTCTTAACGCAAAGAACCACGGGCAGCAAAAAACTTACCTGACCGAAAGTTACGATGCTCGTGAATTATATTCTGGTGAGTTTGCTTCTTACCCTTTCATTCTTCAGTGTTCTCTTTCATTACTTTGTCCCACAGTTCTTGGCCAAAAACACTTCCATTATCTTCTTTGCTAAAGAGGTTTTAAAGACTTGATAGGTGGAAATAGGCCATACCCTTTAAAAGAAAAAAGGTCTACATTATATTTCTAGCCCGTTAAGAATTTTTTTTTTTTTTAAATTCTTAAACATCTTTTTAAGAATCTAATGTCATCCCTGTTACTGCTGCGGATTATGTGCATGCAGCTCAACCAAATTTGAGCAAATTCAATAGCAGCGACTCGGCTTCGGGACCCGCAACTAAAGGTGGGTGTCTTTCTTTGCCTTTTTGTTTCCATCATATACGGCTAGAGTACGATTTTCTGATAGATTATTCTTTTCTGCATTGTTTTGGTTTCAGCAACGAGATCATTCTTCTCCCTCTCGGCGTTTAGGGGCGGCGCAAAATGAGACTAAGCTTGTTCACTTCCAGTGAGATCAGTATTAATTCCAGGTTAATGGTGTAAAATTTGCCTTCATTCAAGGCCAAAGTGCAATGCAGGTTTAGAGGGAGAAAAAAAAAGAAAAAAGAAAAAAAAAGCAAAGATTTAAACTTTTTCCTACACCGTCAGCCATTGTTTGTATTGTTTCAGGTGCAGGGAAAAGATGTTATTCAAATATAATACTGTTTTTTTTTTTTTGAATTTTTTTTTTGTTCCCATTTTGATGTTTTGGGTTGTACATTCAATTTGCCCTGGTGCTAGGATTTCACTGTGCTAAGCTCTTTGTTGCTTGGAGTTCTCGAACATCAATCGATTGGAATTTGTTTAGTCGAGTAACCATTGCTTTTTGCAAATTCAGGTTCACCTTGGATCACGAATACAACTTACAAGATGGTTCTATGTTTTCATGAGCCCTTCCGACGCAATGAAATTTAACAATGAAATTTTCTGCAATGAAATTTAACAATGAAATTTTCTTTAAGGAAGAAACTGGAGATCACGGAGTGCCGATGGACATAATTTAACAGTAATTACACACTTCACTCTATAGTCTCCACACCCACAACAAGTAAACCCCTAAATGTGTGGAAATATTTCGTATGTTTCCTGTCCATAATAACATTTAAAAATGTCTTTCATTCGATTGAAGCTGGAATCGACGTCGGACTCATTCAAGGACAGCTGAATGGATGAAATCTTCACAAGTTCATGTCCAATAACAACATGATGAGAACTGTAGAGCTTTTCCAGGATCTGTTTAAGACGAAAAGGAAAAAATAAAATATAAAAATCTCATACTACTAAGAAATAAGACAAATAAGCCAGACCCATTGTAATTAGTGTAAAGTTATGTCTATAATGATATAATCTGTAATTGCAGATGTTTTACCTCTATTGATGCTAGACAGTGGTACTTTGCACGTTGTAAGTCTCCAACCACACAAAAAGCCAGCGCGAGAATGTCTTCCACCTACCAATATAAAATCATCCATTTAAAAATCAATGTCATGGGATTTCTATTAAGTTGTGAAGTTTAACTAATGCTGTATGTAGAAACAATACACGGATCAATAGTGAATTATCCGTCACACATTGAGGCGAACTTATATAAATTTTTCCATGTTTGTGATTGTTTATCTTTCTCATGTGACTTTTATTGCTCTCGGTAATATAGAATCCGGATGGCTAAATTCTTAACAGTTTCTTGCAAACTACTTTATGCGGCTGATGAAGTGTGACCGAGAATTTAGCATCCAAAGTCTCTTTTTTCTTTCTTTGTTTTTTTTTTTTTTTTAATTTAAATTTAAATTTATTTTTTTAACATAATTCACCAATTAAGTCTAGATATCTATACAATATATAGAAGTGTCACGGCACTATTCGCCACTTCGATTTGGTTGAAAGATTTTCTTTCTTTTTTTCCCCTCTTTTTTGCTTTTCCGCACTAAAGTTTTATTTTATTTTTCATTTTCTCCACTTTTTAGCTAATAGAAGTGTCTTCTTTTATTTATTTATTTATTTTTCCCTTTCCTATATTTATTTATTTATTTTTCAATATTGTCCTCTTTTTAACTTTTCCTTTAATGTATTTTTTTTGTTTTGTTTTGTTTTTTTAAAAATACCCAATTGAAAATGTTCCCTCCTCTTTTGTCTTATTATTAATAAATTTTCTCAAATATGTCCCCACTTAAAATTTAACAAGTCTTTAAAAATGCAATGAATTAAATACTTTCAAAACTAGTATGTATAAATAATTCAAACAAATCCAAAGAAAAGAAGAGGGTATGGCTAGAAGGCTGAAACAAACCTCTGCGATTCTCCTATTATATGCATGAAGAGTTGATTTCAGCAAATCAAGGGATCTTAGGGCATCTGAAAGTTGAGATCTAGATATTTCTTTAGCAACTATACCATCTTGTAACCTATCAAAGGATTAAACAATCATTAAACCCACACAGACTGAAGGAGGAATATATGTCCATTATTGTATAAGATGGGAACCGAATTCAGTCCTGTACCTGCCGATACATTTCCAAGCTTTATTTACTGCTGCAAAAGAAGTTTCTAGATCACGATAAGAGCCGCATTTTAGACAATATCCAGGACTTCCATTACATAACCTACTCCTGTCCAGATATGCATCTAGCACTTCATTGGTGTAATTATTGGTAATATCTTCAACCTGTAAGAACATTGGGAGAAGAAGAAAGTAAAGAAAAGTGGTTTTGCATGAAGAGAATCTAAATCAAGTAACTTCTATAATCCATTTTAACCATATCGTGGCAACAAGTTACAATCTACAAAATCAGTCAGATGTCTTGCGACTCGGTGACGGATCATAGTTGAAGCACGTTTATTGCAAATTTTATAGAGAGAACGTAGAATACCTGGAAATAAGGCTCCAAGATGCTTGTACCGGGCATGCTATGGAGTTGCTCAATTTTGTGCTTTTCACAGTCGAGAGTAGAGCTGTCCAATACTATGCCTGAACAATTTGGTCGGACACAATGGAAAGCATTTAGAACAAGGTCAGACAAATTTGCTTTCGAACAACCACTGCACTGACAGCGAATGAGTACTCATCTTCCAGAAACTTGACACGATCTTTACAGTCCCACTGCCCAACCTGTAAGAAAAAACTAAACTTATATGCTGAAAATCTAGTTATGCATCATACAACAGCATAGTAGAATTTAAACTAGGAAAGAGAAGGGCTACCAGAGTACACCATACTGTCATTCTTTGAAGACTTGGGAAAAAAATTGTAGAAATCTTATGTAGCAATTCCACGAAGAGAGAACGAATAAACCAATGGTACTTTCTCAAAGAGATGGCCCATTTGTTGGGAGCGGGCATACCTGTGGACCATAGGACAACTCCAAGGGACACCCAGCTGCCACAACTTCTGTTGTTCGTATGAAGAGTGTACGTGAAAGGAAATAGGCATGAATGTTTGGCTGGCAAGAATGGTTGAACAAACTGCCAACCTTGTATATAGCCTGACCTACTTTAACCTAGGAAAGTAACAAAAATGTTCATAAGCACAACTTACAAGGCATAAAATTGAAAACAAGCTTTCTTGCATAAATCAGAAAAGGCATTATATTTCTGAAAATTATAGTTAATCAAGAGATAAACCTATGGTTAGAAAAGTATTACCAGGCTGTAGTCAACAGAGTAATTCCACAGTCAGAGAAGTATTACTAAATTTATCAAGTGGTTAGGGAACAAAAACAAAAAGAAATGCAGACCTGTTCCACGTTATCAGTTATCATAGATCCTGAAAGTTTTCCAAACTTGTCTACAACGCTATGAACATCACTGGATTTGGTACGAGTGACTGCCATAGAGTTCACCCTAATTTGAGATATAAGGATGACAACCTGAAACCAAATAGAAAATTGAAAGTTATAATAGTTAACAACTAAATAAAAAATAAAATTGACGGTCTTGGCAAAAGAAAATGTAGAGAGATATTGCTCAAGGCATTGACAGTTCACTATGACAACATGATATCGAGATATGATAAATAAAGACCTGTGCTATAGAGAGCCCATTTAACTGAATATCAAGGTCACTGGAGCGCAGCAGACAAGATAACAATACAATGGAATATACATGTAGTTCCAATTTGCTTTCGGGAGACAATTGAGAATAATGGTGAGAAAGGTCCTACAGAAAATGATAGAAATCATGAACTTGATCAAATCCATTCATAGAACAGCAAGACAATCAACTGAACTTAGCTAGTTACTGATGAATATAGTGCTGACTTATAAAACGAACCAAAATTTCAGTGAGATTAGAACTCTCCAGGGAACCTCTTCGTTGTATTATAGACTTCACAAAAGCTCGACCGGCCAAAACTATCTCTGATGGCAATACCGAAGGCCACGATACACCTTGACACTCATGTCTATGTTCAGGTATATGCTCACTGTCTGTTTCTGGGTCGGAACCTAAAATGATCTCTGCAACATACTTTTCAAGATCGTTGGATAGATTTTTTGGACTTCCATGACTCTTTGGGTAACATAACAGTTTCCCCACTGCGCGTATTTGACAATTCAAGGAGCAGTAAAATGGTATAGAGCACGATGTACAAGGAACTTTATCAGCTGGTAGTTCATTCAAGCAGTTGTGGCAATGAGTTCCCCGACAACTCTTTAATATTACCTGCAAAAGTGTGGGCCTAAGTTACTCTTATATCCCTAATTATTGAAATGACAAAAGACAGTGGATGATGAAACAAATTTCTTAACCAACTTTAGTAGGACAAAGGTTAGTTGCCTGTTCATACAACTGCAAAAGGTTCTTCAGTATGAACTAAGGAGCCTGGTGGAATGTTATTTGTTGAAGCCATACCCCGACCTTTATCTGGTGTGTTGACACATTGTAGCTTTGTATAATCCAATTCATCTGCCACATGTGTTAAATCATCTCCATACTTCAAATGTTAAATAGTAGTCCTCAAATATAAGAAAACCATACGGGGCTGGAATAAGAATATACCAATTAGGAGTTCTTAATACAACTAAAGAAGTTACAAAATTCATAATAAAAACCAATCTTACCTGAAATTTTCAACTTCTCTGCAGTATGTTGTAGTCGTGGACTAGTGCTACCACATTGATTTGAAAGTGTCTTCAGCTCACTTTCTATCTGGCTCTTTACTTCTGATGATAACTCCACAGTCTTGGCCACATTCAAGTCATTAATTGCGTCTTTATAATTTTCCAAAGAAGCATTAGCCTTACCTCTTCTATACCATGCCTGCAAAAAATATAAGTAACTATTTAGAGATGAGAGGAACTAATAATTGGTAGGTAGAACTACAAGTTCATTTCCAGTCTAACACAAATACCGAACTCCTTTCTTTTTAGTCCCTTATCCGACAGTCAACAATTCATAATCCAAAAAACAAAAAGATAAATTAAACTAGAAAGAGCATTTCACCTTTGAATAACTTGGAGAAATTTGAAGTGTGCGATTGCAGTCTCGTATGCATTCTGTAAGCAGATTCATTTTCTAAGGCGAAACATAAAACAGACACATATATCAATGTGCTGAAAATATAAAGCCATGAAATTTTACCCCAAAACTTGTTTCTTTCGTTTATGAAGCGATAGTTTCCTTAGGACTACTTGGCCTTGCCTACTACTTTTAGCTCGTTTGTTCTAAGAAATTTGAAAATAGAATTTAGTGAATTAAATTATCTACTTCCATTAAGAATATTGAAAATTACATAACAAAATCTCCACAAAATTATACTTGCTAACGTACATTGACAAGTTTATAGCTTTATAATCTGTATTAAAAAAAAAAAAAGAAAAAAGAAAAAAGGAAAAACTCACATACAAAGCGAAAGCCCGATTCAGATACAAAGTAGCAACTAGATTTTTCTCCATGTTATCGGCATCCATAGGAGCAACTCGCAGTGCCTGTGAAACGTAGTTACAGTAATTATATAGTGTATATATATTTTTGCATACATTATTTCATACTTATTTACTGAAGGACTGAATTGATTCGAGCTTAAATTTATGGAAGAACCTGGGAATAAGAATCCAAAGCACTGGCGTAATCTTTACTCGCGAAGCACCGATTTCCCCTCTCCTTCCACTGAAGAGCTTCGTCCTTGTTCTTGCCGCACAGAGCTCTCTCCGAGACCGCCAAGTCTTTCACCATCTACGAGTCAGTGAAACGGCGAAATCATTTCCAAATTCCAAAACAGAAACGGCAAATCTTTCGCCGGAAAGAAACGATACAGAGGAGAGGTGAATACCTGGTGAAAGGGCGGGAAATGAAGAAGAAAGTCGAGAAGAGATGAACAAGAGCCGGGAAGATCGCCGGGAGTGGTCTCGGCCACCGTGCGCTTTACGGCTTCGGGAATCGCCGATTTCAGCTTCTCCATGTTCGCCGGCGAGTTTCAGAGAGTTGAAGTACAGAGAGAGAGAATTTTAGAGAGAGAAAGAAATCTGTTTAAATGAGGCAAATTAAAAAAAACAAAACTTCTGAAACTAACTGAGACCTAACTGTCATTTCTTTAGTTCAACTTAACAGAAAGAGATGCTCGCCGAGTGGCCACTCGCCAAGGCCAACCGGAGTTTTCAGGCGTCACAGTAAAAACGACATGTCGTTTGAGAAGGATGTCTAGTACTGTCGTTTCTGCACCTAGAACTAGAAGACCTTGTACGCTACACGTGTCGGAAGGAATGTGGGTTTTGTGTCAGATAGACGACATGTAATTGCTACTCACAAACGACATTCTGTTTTCTACCATGTCGTTTAGACTCTTGAAACAGTTAAAATGCATGTCGTTTTTCATGACCAAAACGACATGTACTTTTTTGCAAAACCAGCATGTCAGCTTTCCTAGTCGTAAAAGAGAGATTTTCTTATCTCTTGCTGTAAAGGGTAAAACGACATCTTTTAATCCCAGAATTTCTTTATGCCCTAGATATAGACTAAGCGTCGTTTTTTGTTATTAAAGCATGAACTAAACTATACGAGTACATGTTGTTTCTCACAGATGTCACCAGAATGGAAACTAAAAAATGTCGTTTATGCTGGCCTTTAAACACCATGTCTGTCTTTTTTTTTTGGTTTAAATCTAAGTAACTGGATATCATTTGAATCAAACCAATAACGACAGGATTTTGTATGTTTAACGAGAAAACATGCGTCCTTTCAACGTTTTGTGAGTTTAATATCTTTTTGCCACAAATCAGGGAGAATTGTTTTAGGAAGTCTCGCATTGCATGTGTGTTCAACTCTAAAAAACGACATGTCGTTTTACCTTGACGCAGCATTTTATATTATATATGAGCAAAGACAAGACTGATCCTGGATTCAAGAAGAACAATGAGAGAATTCAAAAGAATAGCATGTCTTCTGGAACAACAACAGACCAGTTTGGTTTGTACACTAAGAAAATCACGTTACAAATTGCCTTCCCAGCCTCTCTTCGAGTAAAATGCAGTGAATATTTCAATTTTCAACTAAGCCCAAACTCTTTTTTTAGGGGCAAGATCTGATGTTTTAATCTCATCTAGTTTGGCTGCTACAATGAAATCATTCATGCTCAACCCCCCTGCAAGAAATAACCCAAAAAAAAAAAAAAAAATTAAGGAAGATAAAATGGACTTGTAGAGAAGTACAAATGAAGTTTAACGTTGGACCAAGTTTAAAAAAAGTTGAGATGTCAAGTTTACCAATGGAGGATGTCCATAGGACTGCTCTAACTTGGTTGGTTTGTTCCAAGTGGAGATCTGGGAAATGCCCTGTGGACTCTGCAACCTTAAATATCCTGTTAATGAGTTCAACACCACATTGATAATCTCTCAACTTCCACATACATTGTAGTTTGAGACCCCCATCTTCATTTATGAGTCTCCAACCTACAACCTATACACAACAAGCATAAAACAAGTTAGGTTTAACAGAAACCAAAGCATATTATAAAAAGTTTAATGGAAGTAATAAATAATCTTTACTCTACTTTATTATCTACTTGCTTTGATTATGTAATTACCTATACCTTTATTCCACCAAAAAAAAAAAAAGAGAGAGAGAGAAATTTCAAATTTAAAACAAGAATATAAGCTTAACCATCATCTTTAGGAAACTTTTCTCTGTCATTTCAAAAAATTCAAATCAAATGTTGAACCTCCAAAATCAAAATTTGAAGAAATTTGCATTTCCCCATACATGCACCTCAAAGATAATGTTCTTAACAAAGAACTAAAGTTACCTTTTTTTTCCCAAAGGGAACTAAAGTTACTTTTGTTGCTAAATATGAATTTTCAAGACACGAGCTTTACTTATTAAATAACAGATGACAGCTCCGAAAATCAATTTTCACAATCAAGAAATCAAAGTCTCAAACATACTTTCCTGGTTTTTTTTTTTTTTTTTTTAACTTACGACCAAGAAATGCCAAGAATTTCTGTCGTTCCAGACAACCTCATCCCAAAGTCGACAAAAAACAAAGATAAATCTCTCTCAGTAATTTCATCGAACATCATATCTACACAATAACCAAAAGAAGAAAAACCAAAATTCACCTTCTTGACGAGCTTGGTGGCATCGTCCTCGGACATGGGGGGCTGCATAGGAGAGACGGGCTCGCAGCGTTGCTGGGCAAAAGAGAGGGCCGCCAAATTGGGGATGAGGATCTTGTGATCGGTGTCGACGTTTCCCAGAACCTTCTCTCCGAACTTACTCTCCAGCTCCGCCGGGAAAGGGTCTCTGGCCCCGAAATCGCCCAACATGTCCGTGCCCAGAGCACGGACGGCGGTCAAATTCCTCGGCCCGAGTCGGGTCCGAGTCGAAACGAGTAGCGAATCGGTGGGCGGTTGACGGTTGTACGGAGTTGCCGGAAGACGGAGAGGGAAGGCGGTGAAATGGGTGGTGGTGGCCATGGCTCTGTTATTGAGAACGAACTTCAACAAACTTGTGAGGCTCTCTCCTTGAGGCTGTGTTTGAATTATTGGATTTTATCTCACAAAGCGGATTATCACTAGTGGCTGAGGTGCCACGTCATCAGGCAGTGGTGGGCTCTACACCTGTCAAGCTTTTCACAGGAGCCACTCTTTTTTTTTTTTTTTTTTTTTTCTTAATTAAAAAAAATGTGAAACTATTGGCAGATGTCAATTCGGCTGATGTGGGTTATGTAAAGCAACCCGTATGCATGTATGCTGTGAAATTGATTGTCGTTTTTTTGCCAAAAAAAAAAAAGTAAGAAAGAAAATTGGTCGTCGTTTTCCTAAAAAAGTGGAAAGGAAATTGATGGTTGTCGTTTGATGAAGCGAGCAGTGTGCTATAATAATGGTAATGAATATAATGATCATATTATATTTTTTTTGCTCTGAACATGATGATCCTATAATAAGATAAGAGTGTTCGTCACATGGATGTGGGACTCCAGCCTTTGATTATAGTTGTGGTAATTATAATGATATTAAATATCGCTGCTTTTTATGGAATTAGTTATTATATTATTTGAGTAAATTTAACTTTTTTTATATATATAAATGTAAATTTAACTTAAAAAAATAAAAATAACGAGGGATTCAAACTCTGCACATTATATTGAAGTCAGTAAATTACCATTAAATTATGCTTGTAACCACGTAAATTTAACTTTTGTCTTTCATTGAAAGATGAAAATTATCACTTGGATTTTTTTAATATGGAATTTAATTAATTGGACTTTGAATTTTGATACGAGACATGTTTTGGGTTGTGGAAGAAAAAAAGCTCCACAGTCGAGATATAAATATCTACCAACAACATGTCAACATATATATATATATATATATATATATATTTATATATGTACATGCACGTCCAGGAGTACATGTAGTAACAGTTTTATATCAATGGTGTAATTTGAAAGCAAGGTAAAGATCTAGAAAGGACTTCTATTGTTTCCATACTTGGACGAAATTAATTAAACAAAAGTGCTGTAAAAGAGCAAAAAAAATAAAAATAAAAAATAAAAATTATATATATAATTGAAGAATTGAATACATCGAATTAGTTAAAATCATATGCATTTCCACAAGATCATGATCATATAATTTACACTTAAAAAAATTGCTATTTCTTAGGATTAGGAGGTGGGAGCAGCCAGCCTGAAGCCTTGACGTAGGAAAGGGTGATGAAAGGCTTCACTTGGTCAAAGGTTAGGTCCTTGGCAAACTTCACTCTCTTTCCCTTGTTTGAACCTGGTCCAGAACTCTTGTACTCTCCATAGTAGAAGTTCCTGCAACAATTTCAT
Organism: Ficus erecta; assembly: GCA_008635985.1. Lineage (NCBI taxonomy): Eukaryota > Viridiplantae > Streptophyta > Magnoliopsida > Rosales > Moraceae > Ficus > Ficus erecta. The sequence goes on along the minus strand of BKCH01000873.1, from coordinate 869,212 downwards.
TGCACATATATACATATTACAAAATATACCCGAATGAGTTTTCAATAGTCATGTTTTTTTTTTTTTTTTTTTTGTAATCATTTATCGTTACTCGTTATAATAAACCTTTTTTTTTAATATATCACATGATTAAAACAACGACAAAAATTGTGGCTTACGATGAACTTTGGGAGTTATCACTCCATCCGCCGGGTTGGACGACTTCACTCATGTAAGTGTAGGTGTAAACGACCTTAGTCTTGTCTCCCCAAGGCCTGCCCAAATAGGTGGTGGACCTGCCAGTTCCCTCAATTGTGCTGTGCACAAATGAGAATCCGGTGCCCTCTTTGCCGTCACCCCTTCCTTGTGCTGTGATCACTGTCAATCCTTTGTCACCAATTACATATATATCTGCGTTCTGCATACATAGATTATATCACATGAACATGTATATATGTATAGATACAGAATACTTATCTCACAATAAGTGAGTCCCACCAAATGAGACTCCCCGAGTTGAGCTAACAATTTTCATACCAAATAAAGAGAGGTTCCCCTGCCGAAGATGAAATCAACGGTGCCTTCAATGTAGCAATCCTTGAAGAAGTGATAGCCTCTGTCATCACATAGTGTGTCCTGAAATCCTATAAATTTGCAGTTGAAGAAGGCTGCTTTGTCTGCATTAATCCTAAACGCCAGTGCCTGACCATCCTTCTTGTATGGATCCGGCCTCGGCGCCGAATTCTGCCAACCAAAAAAAATAAAAATAAAAAAAAATACTAAGCCCCCTCTAATACTCAGGTTTAAACTTAACTATTTCAACTCAATTTTTTTCCCCATAAAAAGTCAACACAAGTCAAACAACATCAAACTATACCAAACGCAAGCTAAATTTACAATCTTATAGCCCTAAAAAAAATGGACATAAATTGACAAGTACGCGCCTTAAAAATAAGATTAGCGGCGACGAAGTAGGGTGCCAAGACAATGACGGTGGCGCTATCCACAGTCCCGTACTGCTTGGCCGTGCCGCCATAAGTAATGATTGGCCGGTTTGTGGGCGATGAACCGACAAGTGTAACGAAGGGCTGATTGTAGTCTATCAACACCTTCTCATGGTACACTCCGGGCCCAATGTCGATGATGACACGCTTGGTGTTAAAAGCGGGGACGGTCTTGACGGCGTCAGTGATCTTCTTGAAATCTCCGGTACCGTCTATCCTAACCCTAACGATCCTAACGCCCTCCTCGGCCTTCACAAGGGCCGGGTCCAGCGTGGCCTTCCTCTCCCCATGGGGCCTGATATTCTGGTTAAACCAAGCGTTCACTTGCGCCTTATTCTCCGGTACCGGAACGTTGTCGTTTGCCAATACCGCGGTGGCGGCGACAGCGGCGAGGATCGTTAGTAGAGCCACTTGGACGGCCATACCACCCATTTTTGTGTAGCTTTTTTTTAATTGGAATGATTGAGTAGTGTACTATAGGGAGGGAAGGGCGTGGAGCATTTTTAGACATGCTAGGAAATGTGCATTGGAAATATGGGATTTAGAGAGTTTCTTGGGGGTTTTAGTTTCTAATTTGTGGTTCAGATTTGTTGTTGTGAGAGAAAAATAATAGTTGGAAAAATGTAGTATTTGTAGTTTTCCAATAATGGGGTTATGTCTTTATATCTTCCCTAGTTTTTTCGGGGGAAAAAAGAAGTGAGAGATTTTGCGGGACGGAGATTGGACAGGAAGTTGTTGGGTGTAAAAGAAGAATTAAATTGGACGTATGGAATGAGTATTAGTTGTAAGATAGTAATTAATTTTCGAATTAATACAAGCCAGCCAGTGATGCTTTTTAATTCTATCCAGCCTGTGATTGGCTAGATTTTGGGAAATATGACAGACCAGTGACCTTTGGTATTCATATTCTGTTTTAATATACCCTATTTAATTAGTTTTGTTCGGAGTATGTGTCGATTTCTGATAGGCGGGGTATGGAAAAACAAGATGTTTTTTTTTTCTTTTCCAGTATAAGACAAGAACGACATTGGAGACGATAGATAATTTCATTAATTAGTATGGTCCGGTAAAAAAATTACAGTTTTATACATATAATTACAAATGTAAATAAATGTGTGCATATATTTCTGATTCATAAAGACAAAAAAGGCAATACTTTACGAAACTCTTCAAGGGTAACTTTTGTTGTCTTAGTACATGTAATTTTTTTTAACTTAAAAATAAAGTTAGGGATTCCAATTCTGTATTTCTAAATGAGATGCATGGTAATTAATAATAATAAAATGATCAATACCAAGCATTCAGTGCTATGGCTTTTAAGTAGCTTATTTGGATCAATGATAATCGGATATCTTTTTATTTATTTATTTATTTTTCATGTCCTTCTAATAAGACATAATAAGTCAATTAAAAATTTTATTTTAATTACAATATCATACTATATCAATTAAGAACTCGTGTTTAGTAAATGTGTTATAATATTGTTAGAGTGATACATAATGGAACACAATTTAATAACGAAACATATTAGCCGAATTCATGTTTTATTGTTTCATGTCATGAAATTTTTTTTTTTTTTTTCAAGATGGCATGAAGTACCGGTCGTGGTAAATTAGAAGTATACTTGGTATTTCCAAGTCTCACCAAAAAAAAAAAAAAAAATCCAAAGCTTGTTTTCTTGATGCGGAATAACTAATTTGATAGGCGACTGATAATAAGAAAAATGTAAGAACTAGCTATAAAACGTATAATTAATTATTAAAATATCAATTCATTATTTGAGAAATACTTGAAACAGTGTCTCCATGGATAATGTCCAACCCTTGCCACATGGCCACAGTTTGACTGATGCCTGTGGACCCGTGTGAATTAAGGCTTAATAATTCCAAAAAAAAAAAAGAGAGAGTAAAGCTTAGACGTTTCTCTCAATATATATCATGCTCATGAGTCATGACAATCAGAAAAAGAGACATCCTTTTATTCGACAAGCAATCGCTCATATGATAGGACTCTTTATTATGATATCTTTTTTTTTTTTTTTTCTCAAGGAGTAGTGATACCTGCAGAAAAAGAAATTCAACCATAGGTAAGTTTCACATATATTACTATAAGAATTTTTTTGAATTTAAAAATAAAAATACTTTTATTTATATTTTATTAAGTGGGAGTCGTCGTAGACCCCATGTTGAAAAGTAAAAAAAAAAAAAAAGAAGAAGAAGAAATTTGGTCTATTAATTTCTAAATTGAACAAGCCAACTCAAGTTAAAACAAAATTTTCAAATTTTTACTGTTAGGTATGTGACTCAAATTAGTTTTGGGTAAGTTTCTGTTTTAATGAGTTTGAGAAAGTTATATTTTTGTGTCCCATTGAAAGCCTATACATAGGTGTATTGTGTTAAGAGTTTTGTGTGTTTAGAAAATAGAAAGAGTGCGTGCCTTCTTTTTTAGAGAAAGTGAGAAGAGAGATAGGCAAATGGTGTAAGGGGTTTTAGGTAGAGAGAGTTTGATGCGTGTAATTGTGAAAGTGTTAGTGTATTTATTCTTCCTCTTTCATAGACGTATGCAATTTTACCGAATTACGTAAATTCCTTGTCTTCTATTTGTTTCTGTTTGAGTTTATTTTTGGGTATAGAAGTATTTTCCCCAACACTTACAAATACTAATAATTTTTTTCCAGTGCGTTCTGCCACATAATATTATTTTTGCTTAGGAATAAAATGATATGAAATTATAAATATATACACAATCTTCATTGCCTAGCTACTAATTTATTAATATTGTTTGTTGCTGATCGTCGTAATCAGCTCATATATATAGCAAATTAACATCGTTGAAGCAGTCTTCGAACACCATGAATGTTAAGTCAGGGAGAGTAACTAAATAATTATACACTCTCACAGGAAAAAAAAATGAATTTTGTGATTTCAAGATATCAGAATAAATTAGAAGAATTAGAAACGTAATTATTGATCTGAAAAAGAAAAGTACCCGTAAACTTCGGATTCAAAAGAAAAGAGAGTTTTAAGATGTAATAAATAAATCTAATTTTAGTTTGGTTTTGCATGTAAAGGGTTGTCTTTATTTTATTTTATTTTTTGTTTGGTTTGCTATTTAGGCTGGATTCTTTTTTTTAATTACAGTTTCTTTTTTAAATAAATTTCAGTGAAGTCTTTAGTTCCTCCGCTCTAAAATATAAAATATATATAGCTCACTTAAAATTTTAAAATATCTTATTATGCCTTTATTTTATTGAAAAATTAATCTTATACATGTTTAGTAATTAAATTATGTAAATATGTTTCTATTAGGTAATTATATCACGAAATCATACAAGTGGAGAGAGTAGTGTGTAAGTGTGTGTGTGTGTGTGTATGGAAGAAGTACTCACTGCCACACTTGAAGTTGTGGGGGACGGTCCTTCCACAATCTTGAATTTGCTTGATGAGCCGTTGGATGTTGAGGAGATTAGCCAACTTTGGGGTGACATAGGGGCAGACGCACTCTACATGTGTCACCCTAATCCGTTGGCAGCAAGCCGGCGACGGACTCTGCCCGAAAATCATCGGCCTGCACTCGTTAACCAGTTGGTCCTTCTCCTCCTTGCACTGGCTAGGACTAATCTCTCCCTTCGCCACCATCGGAGCAACCACGACCACCGCCAACACCATCAGCATCGCCACCAATGATGATCTCGCACCCCTCTTCATCTTACGATATCTTTGGTACTAAATCTTATTATTGTTTTATTGTAGCACAATATATATATTTGCTTTATAATGCTATATTAGATCACATACGCTGTAGGTAGTCCCTTTATATAGAGATTGGAAATATTAGGATGGTTGTGAGGAAATTTCCAATTTAATGCAAGAAATTTTGTATTTTCCACAACTATAGTGACGTTACCTAGCTTCTTAGTCATGACTAAGTAGTCAAGGGATTATAGTAGCGTTCAGACCAAGTACAATGTTTTCTTGCAAGTTTTTTCAAGGTCGGCGGACAAAATTATTGTCTCTAAATTGGACAAAATATATTCTCCTCTAAAATATTTATTACTAGTTATATAGTGCGTTAATAATTGCACAACTAAAGTGATTAGTTCACATTAGTTTTAATAAATATATTTGTTTTCAGAATTTTATGATATGATATGAAAAATATCCTTTTAATAAGATATATACTACTATATCATGTAAAAATAGCAAGTAAAATTAAAAGATAAAAAAAATTCGACATTTAGTACTTGTATTTTATTGATAGATGATTTTTTTAATATCTTATGACAAAATTCTCTCGATATAATTGTTTTCAAATTTAGTAGTGCAGAAATTTTCGTATGCTTATGGGGTAAAGTTAGGCCGACTATATATTAATGATCAAGATCATGAATTCTCAAACACACCTTTACTTAGCGAAACAATTAATGGAGATCGCAAAACTTAAATGGAAATGACTAATTTAAAATAACTTGACTAATGGAGGGTTCACATGAGAGGTTTTAAAAGTCAGAAATTAAATTGAGATTTGACCTATATTTTAGCGATCAAAAATCAAATTAAATATATTCTCTAAATTAGCTGCAACCACCATGGAAAGGCATGATGCTTGTACCAATTGGACAGTGGTTTTTTACGGAGTTTGGTAGTTAAAGCCTAATTGACAATAACAAAGGGGTAGAATAAATTATTATTTCAAGATCCTTATAATCACCTTAATCATTACTATTTAATGAAGCAATTAACAAAATTAAAGTAAGGATTGATTATTGCCAAATGAACACATTACCATTTCTATAATTGGTTTATCAAAACCCCCGATCCCGTTTACTTCTTGCAACTAGCTAGATTGTTTTTACCACTTAAAATAATGTTTTTACCCTTTTCACACCATGGGAAACCGAACTCCAAAAGAAGAATATATCATTTAAAAAAAATTAAACAAGTAGAAATCAAAAAGAAAAATATACATGATGTGACTCTTTCTTATCAGTATTCAATGGTCCCAAAAATTCGAAGAAAATAATTTGGAAAAAGGACATGAACTTAGAAAATGGTGTATCATTTTCAATTACTAATTGTGAGACTCAATGTGGCCCAAGTATTTTCTTTCGTGTAGCTTTCATTGACTTGATCAGGTTGCCTAAACCGATGACCCGATCATCTTAACGTGGTTGAAGGGAGAGCAATATTAATTGCTACGCACATATATAAGTACTTTATTTATATGTATTAAAAAAACTAAAATCTCTTTCATCTATTTATGATTTGTAGTTTCCACCTCTACAAAGCATAATATAAATAACACTATTCGATTCTTATGTGGTCAGATTAGTATGTAAAATTATTTATTTTTCTCAATAGAAGCATATATATTTATATATATGATTATACGTGTGTGTGCGCGCGTGTATACATAAGCATTACATAGAAAAACATTAGAAAGAATTATTTGTTTAGTGTTTGTTATATATTATATGTGTATTAGTCATAGGGATTTGAGGATAAATAGCCTTTTTTTAAGAAGTTTTTTTTTAGCAAGATGACTGAAATTTTGTAAAATTAGAAAGATGATCATTTTAGAAAAAAATAGTCAATCAGTCAATCCATCATTAATTATTAATATGTATTTTTCACCGATTGATTTTAGTTAATCACTGATCGATTATGGTCAATCATTGTTTGATTAGGATCAATTACTGGTTAACTGTGGTAGATCGTTGGTTGACTGTGATCAATCACTGATTAGCGGTCATTTCTTTAATGAAAAAAAAAAATTAATGGTCATTTTGCTTAAAAAAATCGATCTTTGTTGAAATAAGTGTTTAAAAATTGTATGTTTACCTAATTTTTCCTTAGTTATATGTAGAACAAGTTAATAGTCTTATAAATTATATACACCAATTAATTAAAAGAATCTAACATATAATCAAATACCTAAGCATCTTTAATATCATTAATTAGGTATAAGAGGTTGGAAAATCCTATTATTAACCATCATAATTCTCTAGGACCCAATGCCATTAATCTTGAAGTCAAAAGTCTGAATTGTCAAGTTCTAAGGAAAGAGAGAAGAAAAAGAGGAAAAGATAATCTAAACATGTTACTGCTTAAGGAGGAAAAACTACTTTTGAATTATAAAGTCCTTAGTTCCAATCCAACTATAACAAGTCTTCGAAAGTAAAATAATAATAATAAAAAAAGAGGGTCGTTACAAAAAGTGAAAGGCTTCGCCTATAGCTAGCCATCATATAATTTATGCGTTCGTAAAGGTAATTACAAAATGAAAATAGCAATCCTCATAATGATTGCAAATATAATTTTACACCTGACTTTATCGTAAAGTGTAAAGTTTGATCGACATCCTCGTCTTCTAACAAAGCTAGCAGTCCTTGAGAACGAGCGTCGATGTACATTGAATATGAGTTATTTAATAAGGAAAGTCATCTCCATTCACAAATGTGAATTATGGGCATGTAATCAGCGTATATTTGGCATGTAATCGGTGTATATGTTCTTTAGTGTTTTATATGGATTTTCCTTCGATAGACAATTTAATTATAGTTTTTTCCTTTTGTATAGATGCTAGTAGTATATATTGTAAAGAAAATCATCAATGAGATTGTTGAGCCATTTCATAATATCTTGTTGTTTCTCTCATTCTCTATGTGGTATCAAAGCATCTCTAAGCTCTCATAAGCGAATTCCTTCTAAATGGTTGACGTTAATTAACAATACTACAAACACCGCAAAAAATCTAATTCCTCTTCCTCACAATCACGTCCCTATTATTCCATTTATTGCGTCTGCTAGAACGTCTCGAGAGGTCTGGACAACCATGGCAAACACCTACGCCAAACCATCGCGTGGCCGAATTACCCAACTAAAATGGCAGCTCCGAATCATCAACAAATTAGGCTGTCAATCAATCACAGAATCCATGCAACTGGCCAAAAAACCATTTTTGATGAACTTGCTATGTTAACGCTCCACCAGATCATGAAGATTTTATCTTGAAGATTCTTGGAGGCCTCGATGATGATTACAAGGATCTTTCTTCCGCTCTCCGTGCTAGGGAAAGTTCTGTCACCTTCGACGAGCTACATGAGAAACTCATCAATCCTGAAGCACATAAAAACTCATCCAAGATGCCGGAAATGATGACATCTTAATTGGTGATGGTACAAGACTTCCTATCACACATAAAGAATCCACTACTCTTCTCTCATCTTCTAATTCATTTGTTCTCACTGATGTTTTTTGTGTTCCAACCATGAAAAAGAACTTGATCTCTGTCTCTAAATTTTTCCTTGAAGACAATGCTTCGATTGAGTTCTTACATAATTGTTTTTATGTGAAGGATCGGTGTACGGGGGGCAATACTTTTGCACGGAAAGATTAAAGATGGTGTGTATGAGTGGCCCCATTCAAGTTCGATCACTACACCACTACTTGCCTTCTCCACCATCAAAGCTTCTATCTCCCATTGGCATGCTCGTCTCGGTCATCCATCATCTTCAATTTTGCATTATCTACTTTCCTCCCTGCGTTTAGATTTGTCAACCTCAGCCAATTCTAATTTTTCTTGTAATTCATGTCAATGTAATAAGATGCATAAATTGCCTTTTTCTGCATCAACTCTTACGAGTTCTGCCCCATTAGAAATCGTGTTTTTTAATGTTTGGACCTCTGCATTTATTCTAATGATGGATTGAAATATTATATTATCTTTGTCGATCATTTTACGCATTACATTTGGCTCTATCCTTTAAAATGTAAATCCGATGTTTCTGAAGTATTTATCCATTTCAAATCCATTGTTGAAAAATTCTTCCAAAAACCCATATCACTTTATACACGGATGATGGTGGTGAATGCATTGCTTTAGAAACTTTTTTATTCACCAATGGTATCTCTCATCTCACAACTCTTCAAGGGTAACTTTTGTTGTCTTGGTACATGTAATTTTTTTAAATTTAAAAATAAAGTTAGGGATTCGAATTCTGTATTTCTAAATGAGATGCATAGTAGTTAATGATATTAAAATGATCAATAACAAGCATTCAGTGCTATGGCTTTTAAGTAGCTTATTTTGGATCAATGATAATCGGATATCCTGTTATTTATTTATTTATTGTTCACGTCCTTCCAATAAGACATAATAAGTTAATTAAAAATTTTATTTTAATTAAAATATCATACTATATCAATTAAGAACTTGTGTTTAGTAAATGTGTTATAATATTGTTAGAGTGATACATAATGGAACACAATTTAATAATGAAACATATTAGCCGAATTTATGTTTTATTGTTTCATGTCATGATTTTTTTTTTTTTTTTTTTTTTTAAGATGGCATGAAGTACCGGTCGTGGTAAATTAGAAGTATACTTGGTATTTCCAAGTCTCACCAAAAAAAAAAAAAAAAAAAAAAAATTCCAAACCTTGTTTTCTTGAAGCGGAATAACTAATTTGATAGGCGACTGAGAATAAGAAAAATGTAAGAACTAGCTATATAACGTATAATTTATGATTAAAATATCAATTCATTATTTGAGAAATAGTTGAACGGTCTCCATCAACCCTTGCCACATGACCACAGTTTGACTGTTGCCTGTGGACTCGTGTGAATTAAGGCTTAAAAATTCCCCAAAAAAAAAAAAAAAAAAAGTAAAGCTTAGACGTTTCTCTCAATATATATCATGCTCATGAGTCATGACAATCAGAAAAAGAGACATCCTTTTATTCGATAGGCAATCGCTCATATGACAGGACTCTTTATTATGATATCTTTTTTTTCTCAAGGAGTAGTGATACCTGCAGAAAAAGAAATTCAATCATAAATAGGTAAGTTTCACATATATTACTAAAAATAGAGTGAAAAGATTTGAATATATATGAATTTTTTTGGATTTAAAAAATAAAAGTACTTTTATATATTTTTTATCAAGTGGGAGTCGTCGTAGACCCCATATTGAAAAGAAGAAGAAGAAGAAGAAGAAATTTGGTCTATTTCTAAATTGAACAAGTCAACTCAAGTTAAAACAAAATTTTCAAATTTTTACTAATAGGTATGTGACTCAAATTAATTCTGGATAAATTTCTGTTTTATGAGTTTGAGAAAGTTGTATTTTTGTGTCCCATTGAGAGCATATAAATAGATATATTGTGTTAAGAGTTTTGTGTGTTTAGAAACATAGAAAGAGTGTGTGCCTCATGTAAGGGGTTTTGAGTAGAGACAGAGTTTGATGAGTGTAATTGTGAAAGTGTAAGTGTATTTATTCTTCCTCTCCCGTAGAGGTAGGTAATTTTGCCGAACTATGTAAATTCCTTGTGTTCTCTTTATTTCTGTTTGAGTTTATTTTTTGTTACGCTTTGGATATAGGAGTATTTTTCCCAACACTTACAAATACTAATAATTTTTTTTCCATTGCGTGCTGCCACATAACATTATTTTTGCTTAGGAATAAAATGATATGAAATTATATATATATATATATATATATATACACACACACAATCTTCATTGCCTGGCTACTAATTTATTAATATTGTTTGTTGCTGATTGTCGTAATCAGCTCATATATATAGCAAATTAACATCGTTCGAAGCACCATGAATGTTAAGTCCGGGAGAGTAACTTAATAAGTACAAAGAAAAAAATGAATTTCGTGATTTCAATATATTAGAATAAATTAGAAGAATTAGAAACATAATTGTTGATCTGAAAAAGAAAAGTACAAATAAATTTCAGATTCAAAAGAAAAGAGGGTTTTAAGATATAATAACTAAATCCAATTTTAGTTTGATTTTGTCATATGAAGGGTTGCTTTTATTTTATTTTATTTTTTGTTTGGTTTGCTATTTAGGCTGGATTCTTTTTTTTTTTTAATTACATTTTCTTTTTTAAATAAATTTCAGTAAAGTCTTTAATTCCTCCGCTCTGAAATATAAAATATATATAGCTCACTTAAAATTTTAAAATATCTTATTATGCCTTTATTTTATTGAAAAATTAATCTTGTACATGTTTAGTTATTAAATTATGTAAATATGTTTCTATTATTAGGTAATTATAGCACGAAATCATATAAGTGGAGAGAGTAGCGTGTATGTATGTGTGTGTGTGTGTGTGTGTGTGTGTGGGAGAAGTACTCACTGCCACACTTGAAGTTGTGGGGGACGGTCCTTCCACAATCTTGAATTTGCTTGATGATCCGTTTGATGTTGATGAGATTAGCCAACTTTGGGGTGACATGGGGGCAGACGCACTCCACATGTGTCACCCTAACCCGTTGGCAGCAATCCGGCGACGGACTCCGCCCAAAAATCACCGGCCTGCATGCGGTAACCAGTTGGTCCTTCTCCTGCTTGCACTTGCTAGGACTCATCTCTCCCTTCGCCGCCATCGGCACAACCACGACCACCGCCACCACCGTCAGCATCGCCACCAATGAAGATCTCGCACCCCTCATCATCTTACGATATCTTTAGTACTAAATCTTATTATTGTTTTATTGTAGCACAATATATTTGCTTTATAATGCTATATTAGATCACATACGCTGTAGGTAGTCCCTTTATATAGAGATTGGAAATATTAGGATGGCTGTGAGGAAATTTCCAATTTAATGCAATAAATTTTGTATTTTCCACAACTACAGTGACGTCACCTTCTTAGTCGTCAAGGGATTATCATAGCGTTCAGACCAAGTACAATGTTTCTTGCAAGTTTTTTCAAGGTAGGTGGACAAAATTATTTTCTTTAAATTGGAAAAAATATATTATCCACTAAAGTCAGAGTTACACTTTGTTTGCACAACTAAAGTGATTAGTTCACATTACTTTTAATAAATATATTTGTTTGCAAAATTTTATAATATGGTACGAAAAATATCCTTTCAATAAGATACTGCTATATCATGTAAAAATAGCAAGTAAAATTAAAAGATAAATAAAATTCGACATTTAATAATTATATTTTATATATTGATAGATGATTTTTTTAATATCTTATGACAAAATTCTCTCCACATAATTGTTTTCAAATTTAGTAGTGCAGAAATTTTCGTATGCTTATGGGGTCAAGTTAGGCCGACTATATATTAATGATAAACATCATGAATTCTCAAACACACCTTTACTTAGCGAAACAATTAATGGAGATCGCAACACTTAAATGGAAATGACTAATTTAAAATAACTTGACTAATGGAGGGTTCACATGAGAGGTTTTAAAAGTCAGAAATTGAATTGAGATTTGACCTATATTTTAGTGATCAAAAATCAAATTAAATATTCTCTAAATTAGCTGGCAACCACCTTGGAAAGGCATGGTGCTTGTACCAATTGGACAGTGGTTTTTTACGGACTTTCGTAGTTAAAGCCTAATTGACAATAACAAAGAGTAGAATTAATTATTATTTCAAGATCCTTATAATCACCTTAATCTTTACTATTTTATGAAGCAATTCACAAAATTAAAGTAAGGATTGATTATTGCCAAATGAACACATTACCATTTCTATAATTGGTTTATCAAAGCCCCCGATCCCGTTTACTTCTTGCAACTAGCTAGATTGTTTTTACCACTTAAAATAATGTTTTTACCCTTTTCACACCATGGGAAAACGAACTCCAAAAGAAGAATATCTCATAAAAAAAAAAAAAAAAAAACAAGTAGAAATCAAAGAGAAAAATATACATGATGTGACTCTTTCTTATCAGTATTCAATAGTCGCAAAAATTTGAAGAATTTAATTTGGAAAAAGGACATGAACTTAGAAAAAGGTGTATCATTTTCAATTACTAATTGTGAGACTCAATGTGGCCCAAGTATTTTCTTTCGTGTAGCTTTCATTGACTTGATCAGGTTGCCTAAACCGATGACCCGATCATCATAACGTGGTTGAAGGGAGAGCAATATTAATTGCTACGCACATATATAAGTACTTTATATATATATATATATATATATATAATAAAATAAAATAAAATATCTTTCATCTATTTATGATTTATAGTTTCCACCTCTACAAGCATAATATAAATAACACAATTCCATTCTTATGTGGTCAGATTAGTATGCAAAATTTATTTATTTTTCTCAGTAGAAGCATATATATATATATACGATTATATGTGTGTGTATATATATAATAAGCATTACATAGAAAACATTATAAAGAATTATTTGTTTAGTGTTTATTATATGCTATATGTGTATTAGTTATAGGGATTTGTGGATAAATAGCCTTTTTTTAAGAAGTGTTTTTAGAAAGATGATCATTTTAGATATTAGAAAGATGACCGAAGTTTTGTAAAATTAGAAAGATGATCGTTTTAGAAAAAATAGTCAATCAGTCAATCCATCATTAATTATTAATATGTATTTTTTACTAATTGATTATAGTTAATCACTGATCGACTGTAGTCAATCATTATTTGACTATGATCAATCACTGGTTAACTGTGGTAAATCATTGGTTGAATGTTATCAATCACTAATTAGTGGTCATTCTTTAACGAAAAAAAAAGAAAGATTAACGACCATTTTGCTTAAAAACAAATTCGATCTTTATTTAAATAAGTGTTTAAAAATTGTATATTTTCTTAATTTTACCTTAATTATATGTAGAACAAGTTAATAGTCTGGATAAATTATATATACCAATTAATTAAAAGAATCTAACATATACATCAAATACCTAAGCATCTTTAATATCATTAATTAGATCTAAGAGGTTGGAAAATCCTATTTTTAACCATCATGATTCTCTAGGACCCAATGCCATTAATCTTGAAGTCAAAAGTCTGAATTGTCAAGTTATAAGGAAAGAGAGAGAAGAAAAAGAGAAAAAGATAATCTAAAACATGTTACCGCGTAAGGAGGAAACACCACTTTTGAATTATCGAGTCGTTAGTTCCAATCCAACTATAACAAGTCGTCGAAAGTAAAATAATAATAAAAAAAAGAGGGTTGTGACAAGAAGTGAAAGGCTTCGCCTATAGCCGTCATATAATTTATGCGTTCGTAAAGGTAATTACAAAATGAAAAAGGCAATTCTCTCGATGATTATATATATAATTTTACACCTGACTTTATCGTAAGGCGTAAAGTTCGACATCTCTTGTTTTCTAATAAAGCCAGCAATCCTCGGAAACGAGCGCGTCGATGTACATTGGAAATGAGTTATTTAATAAGGAAAGTCATCTCCAATCACAAATGTGAATTGTGGGCATGTAATCGGTGTATATGTTCTTTAGTCTTTTACGAGTCTAATACCCGTGCGACGCACGGAGTGGGGAAAAAAAGTTAAAAAATACAATATAAAAATAAATAATTAACATTAAGGGTAATTAATTAGGGAAGATAATATAATTACAATAAGTTTAAGGATTTAGTTTGTTTTTTTATACATGCAAATATATATTACAATATCAAAAGTATATATATTAGTATGGATGTATATTTATATTTATACATACATAAAGTTCTCAAACATATAGTTTTTATGCTATAATTGAGTATTGCTACTCATATTTAGTTTTTATTTAAATATATGTTATATCATTTTAGTAAAAATTATATTTATCAATTAAACAAATTTTTTAAATATGTTAATCTGTTTAATTTTTCTCACTTCTAAATTTTATTTAATTCAACATTTTCTCAATCTTGTATATTTTATTATTTATAATGTTTTATTTTACATATTTCAAAATAAATGAACAAATTATTACTTTTCCTTTTATAATTAAATTTATTTAAATGTTATTTTTAAAAGCTTATGTTGTATTAATTTTTTTAACAAATTATGTTTATTAATTTAATTAACAATATTTGACTTTGTTAATAATTGTAACCATTAAATTTTTTTTTCAATGTGTTCCTCATACTGTTAGCACTGTCCGTACGGACAATGCCAATCTTCTAAAATTTATTTAATTCAACATTTTGTCAATTTTGTATATTTTATTATTTATGTTGTTTTATTTTACATATTTCAAAATAAATCAACAAATTATTACTTTTCCTTTTATAAATAAATTTATTTAAGTGATATTTTTAAAGGTTTATGTTGTATTATTTGTTTTAAAATATTATGTTTATTAAGTTAATTAACAATATTTGACTTTGTTAATAATTGTAATCAATTTTTTTTTTCACTATATTCCTCATTCTTTCAGCACTGTCCGTACGGACAGTGTCAATTTCAATTTTTAGTCCCTAAATTTTATGTAGTTTTACTACATAATTAATTAAAATGTTATATAGTAATATATATATATATATATTTTTTTTATGACGATTTACATTTTGTAAAATAAATAATAAATAAATTATTCTTATCCATTATGCTCAGTTATGGTGTTTAAACAAAATAAAAATCTATACCATGTTATTTACCACCCTTTATTCTTTTACATGTAATTTTTTTGCTCCAAAAAAACAGTTAGATTTATCCAATAAAATAATAAATACATAAATTATCTTTATTTATCATTAGCAATTAATTTATTCAATTTAGATCCAAACAAAATAAAAATTGATAAAACATAAAAATATGTTCCTATACTTCAAGATTACATGATAAAAGAATTTAAATTATACATATATGATTAGAATCATTTACAATTGTAAAAACATTCAAATACAGTAAGTATTTCTATAAACTTAAATATTACAACAATGTAATGAATAGAAAAAAAAAAAAAATCCCCCGGGTAATACACACTCAAAGAAGAAAAAAAACTTATAGAACAAAAAACAAAAAATAATAATAATAATAACACAACATATACAAATTAGAACCTTCAATCTTTAACTATATACACTAATATCTACATAAATAACAAAATATATACATATATACTATAAAAAATATTACATAAATTTTTATTAAATATTTAGTGCTCAGATCTCTTATATGCCTAAGAATATCTGTTAAACAATAAGTAAAATACAATTCAACATCATCTCTCATAGCTACCAAGTGTAATGTCCGGAATGTGTTCCAACAAAAAGGGAAGATGAAAAAAGTTATAAATATTCTTAAGCAAAACAGAGAGGGAAGAGCAATAGAAAATAAGAAAAAAAAAAAAAAAAAGGTAACATAAAAAAAGGAAGGGGGGGGGGGCGGATGGTGGAAGGGGCAGGGGAAGAAATAATATACCAATATAAAAACAATAACATAATTACTATGAATATGTTGAAAAAAAGATATGAATATTCTTAAGCAAAACAGAGAGGGAAGATCGGCAGAAAATAAGGGAAAAAAGGGTAACAAAAAAGCAAAAAGAGGAGGGTTGAGGGGGGACGGTGGAAGGGAGGAGGGGAAGAAATATTACACCAATATAAAAACAATTACATAATTACTATAGATATGTTGTGAAAAAAAAAAACACATTTCAAACCTCCACAGCAACATTTAAGAGGGTCAAATAGTATATAACAGCTATTTAATAGATACCACCAATAATATGATAGTCAGCAATATACACCAAATTAAACAAAAAATCCGGTATATGTATTATTACATATTTCAATAGAGATCATCATAGCATGGGAAAAAGGCAGGAATTTTTCTCAAAATCATCTACGACAGCACAGAGAAGTGGGGGGGGAAAAAAAAGACAGAGAAATAGAGAGAAAAATAACAAAACACTTTTAAATCTTTTTACAATAGTATTGTCATAATAATAAATATGTTCAAATAGTATAAAAGCATACCAAAGACCATTAAGATAGAACAAAATAAAAACAACAATCAATACTAAATAACAGCTTTAAATAACAGTAGTACCTGAGAAAAAAAGCACGGCTAAAGAGGTTTCAAGAGAAATGAATGAAGGTTTAAACCAGGAGAGGTAAGAGAATATTACGGAAGCATTAATGGTAAAGAGAGGTGATAAAGCAATAAATGAAGAGAGTTTATGTATAAAAGGAAGTCGGCAAACAGCAGAAAACAAAATTTAAAAAAAAAAAATCGGTGCAAGAAGTAGTAATAAATTTTTTACAGACGCAACACATAAAAGATAAGAAACTTTTAAAAAATCAGATTCATTAATGATAAAGCTGCAATAAAAAAAAATCTGAGTGAAAACAATCATGAGAGAGTAAATTACATATTTATACCAACTAATACAATTACAACACAGAGAATAAAAATTTAGAAACATTAAATCTAAAAGACAAATCACCTAATATGATTACAACTACAAAACTAAATAGTAAAAATGTCTGACAATCCATCCAAACCCAACTAAATGATACAATACAGTTACTAAACAGTATGTTACTAACGGATAGTTAAAAACAACACAAACACTAACCTAATTAAAATCAACCATTAAAAAAATCTTATTTATAACAAAATCAAACCACAAAAAAAAAAAATCAAAACAAAACAAAACCCATCAAATAAAATTCAGTAATATATCACCCAGGGGAAAAAAAAAAGGAAACTTACAAAGATATAAAGATAAAAAAAAAACGGCTCAATTCTCAACTAAATACTTGCATTCATCCATTTTGTCACCATCCTTACTACAATCTGCAAAAAGAAATGAGTAGAAATCAAATGCAATAAAAAAAAAGACCAAAAAAATCTTAGAGTAAAGAAAATACATACCCTTTATTTAGTTTAAGTTTGCAACTATTTCCAAAACTGAGCCAAAATTGATGGGGGGAAAAAAAAAAAAAAAGAGTTCGGACATAGCAGAGAAGAGAAAACCAAAGAGGAAAAATATGAAGAGAGAGAGAGAAACCAGCAAACAGAGAGAAAGAATTAAAGCACCAACAATAAACATACACAATGGAAGAAAAATATGAGCGGCAGAAGCAAAAAGGAGGAGAGAAAATTAAGTTTTGAAAGGCAAAAATTTAAACAATAAAAAGAGGGAGAGAGAGAACGGTAGAGAGAGAGAGAGAGAGCTAGAACATCAAAAGTAGAGAGATAAAAAAATACCACACAATGGGTGGCAGAAGCAACAAACAAAAACCCAACAACATCAAAAAAGGGGGAAAAATCTAGGGTTTGAAGACCAAGAGACCGAAAAATAAGGAAAGAGAGAGAGAAAAAGAAACCGGCAAAAACAGAGGAAAAAATCCAACTAATGA
The DNA here is from genome assembly GCA_008635985.1 of Ficus erecta. NCBI lineage: Eukaryota > Viridiplantae > Streptophyta > Magnoliopsida > Rosales > Moraceae > Ficus > Ficus erecta. The sequence continues at coordinate 851,111 of BKCH01000873.1, read as the reverse complement.
ACAATAGAGATCAACATGAGAACAAAAAACTGGATCCAAAAAAAAAAATTACAGTTGGGACAAAACCGGATTTGAACATCTAACATTCAACACAAAAATCCAACAATGTCAAAAAAAAAAAAAATAAATAAAAAATCCTAGAGGTTGAACACCAAAAGTCGGAAAAAAATATGAAGAAAAAGAGAGAAACCAGCAAAGAGAGAGAGAGTTAAAAAATCAACAACAAACAACATTCAACACAAAAATCCAACAATATCAAAAAAAGGAAAAATTTCTACAGATTGAAACAGCAAAAGTTGGGAAAATATGAAGAAAGAGAGAGAAAACCGGCAAAGAGAGAAGAGAGAGTTAAAACATCAACAATAAACATACACAATGAAGCACAAATCTGAGCTGCAGAAGCAAAAAAGTTGAGAAGAAAACACCTTACAGTGGGCGGCAACAGCAACAAAGAGAAGGAGACATTAGGGTTTTGAGGGCAAAAAGTTTGAAAAATAAGAAGAGAGAGAGAGAGAGAACGGTAGAGAGAGAGAGAGAGAGGAGCTAGAACATCCATAGTAGAGAGAGAGAAAAACATCACATAATGGGCGGCAACACCAACAAAGAGAAGTAAGCATTAGGGTTTTGAGGGCAAAAAAGTCCACCCACTATGCAAAGATGCTTCATAGGCTAACCAATGAGGGCAAAAACGTCCTCACAGTGAGCAAGGACAAAACCATCCACTCACTATGAGCAGCCCAACCGGCAGAGGGACAAGGAAGGGCAGAATCGTCCTTTCACTGTAGCGGCCGAAATTTCATATGAGTGGAGGGACAAATCCGTCAGACTACTGTAGAAGGAATAGGGAAACACCCCTTTCCTTTAGTATTATAGTATAATATGTAGTTTCCTTTGATAGACAATTTATTTATAGTTTTTCCTTTCGTATAGATGCTAGAAGCAGTGTACATTGTAAAGAAAATCATCAATGAGATTGTTGAGCCATTTTGTTGTGTGTAATCTTGCAAGTGCACGAGTCGTACAAGTAATATAAGATGAGTAAGGTTGTTGATCCCACGAGAATTGAGTTTAAATTTAAGTTAATTACTAAAATTTGTTAACGCTAGGATTATTTGAACGACCGAATGCAAATTAAACAAAATAAAGTAAACTAAAATGACTAAACAAAACCAAAGGAATAAAATACACAAGCAAGGTTTTAGGAAATTGATTTCACTATACTATTCTTATGTCTATCCGATTTAACAATTGTTAATAAACTTCATCCAATTCATTAATCAATGGCTCAAATCTAATCTCATTACCTCTCTCAAGTGTCAAATGAGATAATATGCATGAACACCTAAAATTGATATTCGTATCAATTAAAATGCACAAACATTCATTAAGATTAAGTCACAAATGTGATTATCCAAGTATTATCGGCCTCCCGAACTTGATACTACTTAGGTTGTATATCTCAAATCCGACATATGAAATTTCCTTTCCCAAGTGCTAAATTCCACACATCAAAATCAACTAATTTATTTGGAAAAATAAACTAGAGGCATTATACATAGAGAAGAACACAAATAAATTGAAATGAAATTGGATTAACAATTAACTAGAACTAACAAACTACATAATATCCATAAATGAAAATAAACACAAAATTAAGCAAATCAAGAGGTCAAGTATCATCTAACTATAAAAATAAAAGAGATAAAGAAAATGAATGAAAACTCCAATGATTATTTCCACAAATCTTCAAGCTTTTCATCAATTTCTCATCTCCTATTTTTGCTTTTCAAATACCATCTCCCTTAAAATTTGTTAAAATAAAGTCTAAAACTAAAAATAAAAACTAGCTCCTAAACCTAAAAATCCTACACTGCTATTTTTTGGTTTTTTTCTATTTTTCTTTTTTTTTTTTTTCCTTTTTCTTCTTGATTTTCTCTCTTCCTTCTTCTGGGTTTGGCCTCTGTTCTTGGCCAAACCTCGCTCTCTGCCTCCAACGCCCGCCAACGCCCCTCTTTTCCTCTTTTTTTTTTTTTTTTTTTGCTGCAACGTGGGCCCACTTTGGTTTTATTTTTCTTTTTCTTTTTCTTTGCAGCTGAAAGGTGGCGCGAGACAATTAGCCTTGTGAAGCCCACCGGAAACGTGGCGGTTTACTGGGCAAGAGAGGCGAGCTCACGGAACATAATAAAACGGGCAGCAGTCGATTTCAAGGGCTGCCCATGGGACACGTGGCGCTCTCTGGTTGGTGAAGAATGTAATTTGAATTTTAATCCTTTTTTAAGCTATTTGATGACTGTTTTGCCCCAAGTTTGAGTCCAAAATTTCATCTTTGTCCATTTTCACCAAATTAATATATACAAATTAAAAAATTAATTATTTTGAGGGGTAAATTAATAACAATATATTGAAGTTAATATTAAACTAATTAAACAAAATTAAATCAAATTACACAAAATCAAAATAAATTAATCTAAATTAAAATTATGTAAAATTAAACTAAATTAACCTAAAATTTATTAAAATACTCAAGAACATAACTAATTTATAGGCACAAAATGATAAAAATAACTATATGATAATTCACGTCCCTCTTATGATAATTCTTCACCTCTCAAATCTATTAATGTTGCCACCCAAATATCACTCAAACTCAATTCCTCGAACTACTCATCCTGGCGCATCCAGTTGAATGGCATTCTTATTGGTAATGATCTAATGGGATTCGTAGATGGAACCCGCCCATGTCCGATGTCCTTCCTCTACTCTCACTTCCACCAATGGAATCATTCCCAATCCAGAATATTCTCTATGGGTCAGGCAAGATCAACTCATCCTTACTGCTATCGCTGCATCTGTCAGTCAAACTCTCCCCACTCCCATGTCACTCTCTCCAAATATTTCCCCATTGCCCACTTTGTCACGTTCCCAAAATACTTTAATTTCCTCTCCTTCCTCTTTCCCAAATCCCTCCACATCTCGGGCAATAAATGGTGAAACTGATTGCGCAACAATTGGGACCTCTTTGTCAACGCCAACTAATGATCAATCCCTGCAAGGTAAGTTTTTTGCACTTGAAAATTCACCGATCAATTCCCCGGTTTCCCATTCCTCACCTACCAAAAATATAATTTCCACCTCCACCACTTTTTCGTCCGCTAATTCACCCATGACATCACCCACCATACAAACTTCTTCATCTACCCAAATTACCCCCATGCAAGCCCATGCACGTGTCCCACCTCCCTTGAAGCCTAACCAGCACCACATACAAACTAGGTCCAAAAATAACATTTTCAAACGCAACCCAAAATACCTTCTTCTAACTACCTCTTCTTCTCCTTCCCTTACCCCTGAACTCACATGTGTCACCCAGGCTCTCAAATCACAGGAATGGCTCAAAGCAATGTCTGATGAGTTTAATGCACTCATTAAAAATGGTGCTTGGGAGGTCGTTCCTCCAACTTCATTACAAATCTAGTTGGTTGTAAATGGGTATTTCAAATCAAGAGACACCCAGATAGATCGGTTGAAAGATATAAAGCTCATCTTGTGGCTGAAGGTTTTCATCAACGGCCAGGCATCGATTGTCATGAAACATTTAGTCCTGTTATCAAGCCAACAACCAGACACGGATGCACAACAGGACAAGTTGGGGCACGTGCCCCCATTGAGAAGATGAGAAGGCTTAGGCTCCGTTTGGAGCTCAAGTTAAAACCTCAAGTTTGAACTCAAATTTTGTCTTTTTCTGAAAATTTTTTTTGTCTTTTCTGAAAAATTTTTTTGTCTTTTCTAAAAAGTTAACAAAAATTAATATTGAAACTTAGGGCCTGTTTAGTTCACAAGTTTGAGTTAAGATTTTTAAATTTAGTTTGAGTTAAGTTAAGTTGAGTTTAAAAGTTGAGTGTTTGGTAAAAAGTTTGAGTTGAAAAGTTTAAGTTGAGTTGAGTGCTTGGTGAAAAAGTTTAAATTAAAAAGTTGAAGTTGAGTTGTGTTTGGTAAAAAAGTTTAAGTTGAAAAAAATAACATAAAAAAAACAAGGGCCTTGTTTTAGTAAAAGAAAATTGGGAAAATGACAATATGCCGAATTAATAAAACCAATCAACTTGAGACAGCAAAAGATGTTGTAAAATTCCTTATATTGTAATATTATACACCAACAAAATGTACATTGTTTGTAATGTAAATTACATAAAAATAAAGTAACAATTACATTCCGACTCTGGCGCAATTAGAGAATAGTTGCTTGCGTTCACGTGGCTCTATACCATGGATATGATTGGTATCGTTCCCACATATCATCCGCAATCATTTCTCTCATCTGATTCATCGCACCCGTACTCGAGCCATGATGCTGCGTTGGAGTTGTATTATATATTAAAAATTAATTATTTTTTTTTACATGTTAATTTAGTTCCTATGTGTAAAATAATTATGACTGTAGTCCATAAAAAAATTTTTGAGATTTTTTAATTGTTTTACTTTGAGATTTAAATAATTTTTCCTTTAAATTATTCCTTTCATTTATTTCATTTTACCTTTTTTGCTTTCTCCTTTTTTTTTATTTTTTGTTTTTAAATATTTTAATACTAACAATAATAAATAAATAAAGAAAATACACCTCCCTCCCCCCTCCCCTCTCTCTCCTCCCTCCCCTTCCCTATCGCTCCATCCCTCTCCACCATCTCCGCCAACGCCGTCGCGCCCCCCCACCCCGTACCCCCGACGCCCCCCCCCCCCCTCCCCCTTCCTCTCGCAAGCCCCCAACACAAACTCGATCTGGGTTACACTGCCGTCGCCCCCACCATCTCAACCAACGCCGTCGCGCCCCCCCCACCCCTCACCCCGACGCCTTCTCCCCCTCCCTCTCCCTTCCTCTCGCAAGCCCCTGACACAAACCCGATCTGGGTTACACTGCCGTCGCCCCCACCATCTCCGCCAATGCCATCGCGGCCCCCACCCCTTACTCCGACGCCCTCCCCCCCCCTCCCCCTCCCTCTCCCTCTCCCTCTCCCTTACTCTCGCAACCCCCAGACACGAACCCAGATCTGGGTTGTGTCGCCACCGCCGCCCCCGCCCCCCCCCCCCCCCCCAACATAACGACACTATCATGCCCCCCACCCTTGTGCCCTCTCTCCCATCTCTCTCTCTCTTCTCTTTCTCTCCCTATCCCCCTCTCTCCCCTCCATCTCTCTCGGTTTTCCACTCTCTCTGTCTCTCCATTTCTTTTTCCTTTCATTTAAATTCACGGCCAGCCAATGGGTTTCACGAGCCACCGCCACCATAGCTCGCCCCTCGGCCTCCCCTCGCCATCGAAATTTCGCGCTCCTCCATGCCCAGTGTTGAGCTTCTTGTTGCGATTGGACAGGGGTTGGCTCGCGAGGCCAGCGAGCTCGTGAATCGGCGGTGAGTGGCTCCCGAGGTCGCGAGCACATGGGAGCCGGTGGGGAGGAACACAAGATTCGTGCAGAGGAGCCCAGGCACAGATGAAATAGAATAAGCAGGGGAGCAGTTGTGAACAGTAAACCCATTTGGGTTTACTGTATAACGGGTCAAAAGGAGGTTCAAGCTGAACCAAAGCACCAAACTCCTTCAGTTTGAGTTGAAGTTGAAAATATCAGTTTCAACCGGAGGTCCAAACCCCCCTTAAAAATTTCAATTTAACTCAAACTCAACTCATTCACCAAACACCCTCTTAGATTATATATAGTTGTGTATAGTATCTTTAGGATGTGCCCCTATTACGTATGTTGGGCTTCATTTGTATTGTGCCCTCACTACATAATCTTGGGCTTCATTTGTGTTGTGCCCCCACTTCTTGGACTTAATGTGCTTGGGCTTTAGTTGATAAGTACAGTAACTAAGATAGTCATCTTCCACACATGCATTTATAATATAATATAATATAATATATATATATATATATATATATTTAATGCGTTTACTGTTCTTGGATCTCTATATTTTTTGTTTCCTTCTTTTTTTTTTTTTTTTTCCTTCCCACCACTCTTTTTTCATTTTGCTCTGGCTTCCAAAATCTTTTTTTTTTCCTTCTTCTATTCATCTTCTCTCTTTTTGTAGTGTGTTGCCTCTTGAATAAAATTTTCAAGATTTTTATAGTATTTCAGCTTATCAATTTTCGTATTATTTGTGCCCATACTATGTGAAAATCCCGGATCCGTCACTGCCAACAACGGTACGTCTACTCCTTAGTCTTGCAGTCCAAAATTATTGGCCCCTACGTCAACTTGATGTAAATAATGCCTTTCTCCATGGGCATTTTCATGAAGATGTATATATGAGCTAGCCACCAGGGTTTGTTGATGATCCAAATCATCCAACCCATGTTTTTCATTTTAAAAAGGCTCTCTATGGACTCAAGCAAGCCCCGCGTGCTTGGTACCATGAACTGAAGCAATTTCTTCTCTCAAAATGAGTTTGTTAATTCTCGATCCGACACTTCTTTATTTATTTTCAAGCAGGTGCATTTCACAATTTTTGTGTTGGTATATGTAGACGATCTTATAATTACAGGCCATGATTCCAACCTCATTCAAAATATTGTCACTCAATTGGCATCACAATTCTTCATCAAAGATCATGGAACCTTATCTTATTTTCTTGGAGTAGAGGTTATTCCAACTTCAACAAGAGTCCTATCTCAACACAAGTACATCCAAGATCTATTGGCCAAATCAAAAATACTAAATGCCAATGATGTATCAACACCAATGTCTCCTAGTAGTGCCTATGCTACTTAGATGGTACTTCTCTCATGGATGCAACTGAGTATCGATCCATTGTTGGTGCCCTACAGTATCTTGCTTTGATGAGACCGAATATCTCAAACACGGTAAATAAACTTTCTCAATTTATGCATCGTCCAACTACTGGTCACTGGTCTGCCGTTAAACGACTTTTGCGGTATCTTCTAGGCACAACAACTCACGGTCTTCATCTTCACAAGAATTCGCCAATGTCATTACATGCTTTTTTTTTTTATGCGGATTGGGCAGGTAATTATAAAGATGATCGAAAATCCACCAGCGCTTAAGTAATTTTTCTTGGGTCCAATGCAATTTCTTGGAGCTCCAAAAAGCAACGGTCAATCGCTAGATCATCCATAGAGGCTGAGTACCGTGCGGTTGCATCTACAGCGGTTGAACTTACATGGATCCAGTCTCTTCTTACAGAGCTTGGCGTCACTTCTAGTGCCACACCAACAGTGTATTGTGACAATATTGGCACTACCTACCTATGTGCCAATCCCGTCTTTCACTCGCGCATGAAACATATTGAGATTGATTTTTACTTTATTCGTGATAAGGTTCAACAAGGTCAACTTCATGTTTCCCATGTCAGCTCCAAAAATCAATTAGCGGATATTTTGACCAAGCCTCTATCACGACTCTAATTTCAAGAATTACGAGTCAAGATTGGCGTTCTCTCTAGGAACTCCATCTTCAGGGGGCATAATAAGGAAAGTCATCTCCAATCACAAATGTGAATCATGGGCATGTAATCAGCGTATATTTGGCATGTAATCGGTGTATATGTTCTTTAGTCTTTTATATGTAGTTTCCTTTGATAGACAATTTAATTATAGTTTTTTCCTTTTGTATAGATGCTAAAAGCAGTATATATTGTAGTAGAAAACTAAAAAAACAATTTGGGAGCAAGAGAAAGTTAGGATTTCTTATTCCAATCAATGAGTCAAAATAATACATCAAAAGAGGTTTATATAGGCTAAATAGAAAATATAGAAAAGACTAATCTACCATTAACTATTGAAAAGAAGGAAACCTAATAATAACAGAAAATAAGTAATAAAATAAATTAAAAACTATATTATCTAACAAAGAAAATCATCAACGAGATTGTTGAGCTATTTCATAATTTCTTGCTATTTCTCTGATTCTCTATATTATTGTCACATGACTATCATTTTACAGCGATGGAGGAGGAAGCAGCCAGCTGGAACCGCGAATGAAGCTAAGCGTCATGTAAGGCTTCGCTTGGTTAACGGTTAACTGTTTTGCGAATTTTGCTCGTCCACTCCTGCTCGCTCCTGATCCAAAGTCACCGTACTCTCCAAAGAAAACAGTCCTGCACATATCAATATATATATTTGTGTGTATATATTGTTATTAATCAGCATTAACGCATACCACAAAAACGATTCACATATATATATGAAGATTAGAAGATTAAAATAAAGAAAGAGGTTGGAGTCGTTGGATAATTTCAGGTCATTTTATGTAACCCGTTGTTAGATAGAGGCAATTTGAACCCGGAACTTCTTATGAGATGGACAAGTGTCCAACCACTTAAGTCACGTTGGTACCACAAAATATATATGGAACTAACAGATGGCGCTAAATGATAGATCCTTTTTTTTCTTTCATTTTTTCAGTGGGCTTGTATAATGAAAACAAAAAAAGAAAAAAAAAAGATAATATTTTATTAAATAGAGACACTAATCATATATTTCAACCGTTAAAAATGATAATTATGATTTTACATATAAAAACAGACATGCCGACATATTTTCAATTATTCGTTAGGGATATGTATATTTTTATAATTGAGGGTATAATTAAATTTTGGGGGCAAAAAACAGATTTTTAAAACTTTGATTGGAGACATGTGCTCATCATTATATGTCTCACGACAACACGTTCGCCGCAAGATGTCAGTCATGGCTCTCTCATCATCATATGGATCCGGTGAGTAATGTATTTCACAGAATGATGGGTTCCACATTTGTAAGACCCATCTGGTAGGGCTTATTTAGTGTCCGTTTGGATAATTAGTTAGAGTTAAAATTTTTAAATTGAAGTTGATTGACATTTCAAAAATTAGTTATAATTTTTATTAACTTTTCAGAAAAAAAAAATCCAACAAGAAAAAAGTACAGTTTAATAATAATTAAACTAATGTTCCAAATAAAGTCTTAGTTATTATTATTATTTTTTGCTTCGGCCAACATCATCTTGTTAAACAACGTTGTTCTAAGGGTTGAAACTTAATTTAAAGTACTGCACCAATAAGACTCGCATCTTATGGTGATCATCATCAGTAGTGACGGATATTGTAATAAAGAACATGATCAAGAAATTTGGGATTTAGATAGGGGAAAATTAGAAGAAAAGGAATAGCAATTACGTACCGGTCACGTTCGGGGTGGAAATTATCGCTCCAACCGGCAGTGGTGATGGCACTGCTCATGCTGGTGTAGATATAAACAACTCTAGGTCTGCTCATCCAAGCCCTCCCAAGAAAGGTGTTACCGCCGGCGCCGGTTATAACGCAGTGCACGAACGAGTATCCGGTGTTATCATTGCTCTCCCTTGCTTGAGCTGCGATCACAGTCACTCCACTGTTCGGGATAACATGTAGCTCTGAGTTCTGCACCATCCAAACGTATATGCATGTAAGGCCTATGATACGTACAAATTATATAATATGTAACATGTTTATATTTTTGTGAACATATCTATGTACGTACCAAATAAATAGAGGTTCCACTTCCGAAGATGAAATCAACAGTGCCCTCAATGTAGCAGTCCTTGAAAAGGTGATAGCCTTTGTCATCACAAATGGTGTCCTGAAACCCAAGGATTCTGCAATTGTATACTGCTGACTTGTCCCCGGAAATCCTCAACGCCGATGCCTGAGCTCCCTTTCTTTTTCCGTCTGGCTTTGGTGCAGAATTCTGTTTTTTGTTTTTTGTTTTTTTTTGTTTTTGTCCCCAAAAAAGATCAATACTTATGTTTTATATATAGATATATACAAAGGTCTATCACTCACTTACTCACTTACATATTACATATTAAACAGAAATGAAAACATTTTCAGATTTCGAATTTAATAGTTCATGTTTAAACCCCTCCTTTCTAATCCTCCAAGTTAGTCCAACAGGATATAAATTTTAAAGCAAAAGTGTTTGCAAATAAGATTTTTAAAGCTAATTTTTAAACTTCTAATGAATATTTTGTGAATGGTAGGAATTCTAGCATAAGGCTTTATTTGGTATTTGAGTTTAATTCGAACTAAACTGTATTTTTTTAATCTCAGTTTTTGTCTTTTTCTGAAAAATCAACAAAATTTATAACTAATTTTTTAAAAGTCAACAAATTCCAACTTAAAAATTTCATCTCCAACTAACGAACCAAACGCAAGCTAAGATATTAGCTCGCACCAATATTTTATCATGAATATACAATTGTCCAAATTAGGTTATGTAAAATTAAGGCCCCATTTGGGGGGAAGTTTTCCAAACAACATTTTACCATCTAATCTAAAACTCTCAATTTTACATCTCACTTTCTCTCTCTTTCATTTTCAAAAAACTTAAACTTTATAAGTCCATAACTTTCTCATTGCAAATCAAAATAAGATAATTCTTGTGTCAAAATGCTCACAACGACGACGAGACGAACAAAATAAAATATGTTTTGCATTTTTTTTTCTGAACATATTTCAAATATTTGTTTTATATCACATAACTTTTTTTAAAAGTCCTCCCTTAAGCACACATTTCCAATCCAACCTTCAAAACTCCATCTTCAAATGGGCCCTAATTTTCTAATCCAAACTTCTTTTTTTTTTGGTTTAGTTTCATTTTCTTAGCTTTCATTTGGTATCTTAATTCCAACTTAAATTTTTATCTTAATTTTTGTGTTTTTTTAGAAATTCAACAAAAATTATAATTAGTTTTTCAAAAGTCAATCAATTCTAATTTAAAAATTTCAATACCAACCGTCAAATCAAACAAACGCTTAATATTTATTTAGTTGCATTATCATTACCTTAATAATAAGATTAGCAGCGACGAAGTAGTCGGCCAAGGCCATCAAGGTGGCGCTGCCAACGGTTCCGTACTGCGCGGCCGTGCCACCGTAGGTCAACGTTGGCTTGGCATTGGGATTGCCGTACAAGGTGACGAACTTCTTGGTCGTATCAATGGTTATCTTCTCCCTGTACTCTCCAGGTCCAATGTAGATGATGACACGCCTCGAGTTGCCGCTCGGGACGCTGTTAACGGCGTCCGTAATCCTCTTGAAGTTCCCCTTCCCGTCCTGTCTCACTGTTATCACTCTTCTGCTTTGCTCCGCCTTCACCAGCGCCGGGTCCAGCGTTGACTTCCGCTCGTTGACCGGCCTCACGTTCTGGTTGAACCAGCTGTTCAGCTGGCTCTTGTTCGGCGGCACCGCGCTGTAGTCGTTCCCCATGACCGCGGTGGTCGCCGCCGCGAGGAGAATCGTTCGGATAGCCGCTTGTACGGCCATGTTGCATGAAAATTTTACGTGCATTGTTTTGTTTATATATTTATTCTTATTCTTATTATTAATTTTTTTTTTTTGCTTCCCTTTCTCTTGATTTTATTCTTTTATTTTGGGGTATTTTTAGTGTGTTTAATTTTGGGGAATGGGGAAGTGTATTTATATGCAAGGAAGTTCCAAAAATACGTGGGACTTTGAGAGCTTCTCGCTAGTTGTAATTTCCTATTATATTTGAGGTTTCTGTTTCTTTTTGTTTGAAAACCATTTTATCCATTCCAATTTGAGAGGTTAATATCCACCTAATTAAGTTGGGAAAGAAAAATAGTGATCAATGTGTGGTTTTATTATGATTTGACTTTTTCTGTCTTTCTGTCTCTTTTAAATTCGTTAAAAGGTTTTAGTATCGACGTTGAAACTCCATAATTGGATTATGTGTAACTTATTATGCGTTTTGATCTCCTTTTGTATTTGTTATAATATTAAAAAAAAAAAACTAGATGCATTTTAATATGGGTTTGGAAATCACTTTTTTACATTTGAGTGCGTGTATCCTAATAAAATATGCATTCGGATGTTTATATAATATGAATACATGTAAAAGTAAAATGTGTGAAAAAAAGTATATATGTTTTTAAATGGTGAATAGTAATAGTATTGAGATTTATTCAAAAACTTATATACTCAAATACAAAACACTAACAAACAAATAAATGTTAATTATTTTTAAAAAAAATATTACAATTAAACGTGACATCCAAACATATATTAGTTTGTGGGGTGGAATTACGCATTAAAGGAGAGTTTATGTGGAGCAATCTGTAGAGAGAGTGGAAGTTAATAAGCTGGTCACAATGATTTTGTAACCTTCTCAATTTCTTTCCTTCTTTCTTTCTTTCTTTCTTTCTTTTTTATTTTTATTTTTATTTTTTTATGGATGCTTTTCCCTAATTTCTTTATTGATAAATTTTTTCCGTTCACTTTTTCTGTCCCCCAACCTAGGCAGCATTGTTTCTTTCTTTTCTTAAGTTACAGATAGCTTTTTAAATAACGTTAATTAGTTTGGAAAATTAATGAAGGATATTATTTATTTTCCCATGACCAGAATAACAAATTTTGTAAAGAAAAAACATGCTAGATATAAATTACAAAGTTTAAAAAAAAAAAAAAAAAAACAGAATAACAAAGTCTATCAAGGAATATTTTAAAAAAAAAAAAAAGGGAAAAAAAGAGAGGAAGAAGAAAAAGCAATAACAATCTAACCATAGGCCACACATTATTTAAAAAATAAAAAAAATAAAAAAATAAAAAAACTCCATTGGCTTATTATTAAGCCAAATGCATGTATAATATGTTTAACTTTGTGTTTTTAATATTACATAAGTATCTCTTTAAATTGCTAATCCCTTAAAAATCTCTCTTTCTGATAACACCTTTGATCAATTGACTTAACAAATTTAACTTCATAAAGACAACATTCGTACATCTTATTTTTGGACGATCACACACCAGGGATACCGAAAATATTTGAAGAAATTAGTATCTTTCCAATTACAAAAACAACAACATAATTTGAAATTTTCCCCAAAAGAAATATAATTATCAAAGCCAAGAATGAATGCACGCCGTGTGTTTAGACCATTTCCATGAAGCCATTTGATCGGAAGACGAAGACGACTCCGAGATCGATGACCTAAACCTCTTCCAATCGCGAATAACCGCCATTAGATCGACGACCTTGGCGCTGATCGTGCGGCAGCAATTAGCGTGAACCGACGCGACGGCTCTAAAGTCCTTGCTGTCTTGACAAAAGCCACTGAAGCAGAGAGTGTCCAAGAACCTGACCGTGACATTCAGCTCCTCAAAAACGCCATCCTTGGACAGCATTTTCTGAAGAACGTCTTGCTCTTTCATGCCTTGGGACTGGTCCTTTCTTGCGTACCAAGCTTCGAACAAGGAGATGGTCTTGTTGTTGGACCTCACCATGTAGAAACCTGTGTTGATAGGGTTGGCTTTGGAGCGTGGATTGCCGTTGAAGTTGTCAGTGCTGATCTGAAGATCTATGCTTTGGTCGTTGCTCAGCCTGTGAAATGGGTTCCTTAGCCACAGCACATCTGTGTCCTGTAAAAGATTAATCTTAGTTTCTGTTTGGCTTTCATGTCTGAAGCTAAGTTTTTTTTATCTAAGTTTTTATCTTTTTATGAAAAGTCAACAAAAATTAAAATTAATTTCTAAAAAATCAACTGAGTTTAATCTAAAAAATTCAATTCCAAACCCATTGACGAAATGCAAACTTAGTTTATGAATTATGGACGTGGTTGCAAGTTTAATTAGCCTAACTATTCAACAACTGCGTACTTAATTAGTTTTAATGTTGTGGTCTAGAAAGTTCAAATCTGCTCTCTCGTTTTTTTCTCGTATTATCTGCCCCTCGAATTGAATTTTGATACCACAAATATTAATTGATCAAGTATTTTACTACCTAGTTTCCATTTATTTGGTTAGTTATTCAATTTAGATGGCGTGACGTATACGGAGTAGACGGACAACCAATAAAATATAAAATGTGAACAACATGTATGCACTCGAAATCAGGAGTTCAAATTCTCCATCCTTGTGATTAATAATAAAAATAATAGTTTTAGACACTCTTCAAGGTCCATTTATATATTGATAGTAATCAGTACTATCAAATTGTTTACTAAATGGACCAATTCCTCATCAAAAGTGTGGGAGCCTAACGGTAATGAATTACCGTGATGGGTCAATGATCAAAGATTCAATGTTATTGGGTGATTTTCTTAGGGGCTTAAATGTAAAAGTTTGTTTCCTATCAACCTAGTACTTGATGAAGAGTACCGGATATCATACCCGAAGTATCCTTACTGCAACACGTTGGTAGAGCTCACTCGTTCAACTTTCATAGAACAATATTCTTGTCAGTTTTTGGAGAGACTTTTTATATTGCCAAGGTTTTTTTGTTTAGTAGTACAACATGTATGTTAGGCAGTCTCTATATTGTGTAGATATCTAAGTAATGTGTATATATATAGCCCAAATATGTGTAATGCCTACTTCAACTAGTTAATTAAATCTACAATCAATAATAACCAAAAATTAGGCAATCCTATATTTTGAGCCGACCAGTAAACCAGTAATTATAAAAAATATTCCCTCAATGTCAAAACATTCATAAATACTTAAATAGTCAGTTTACCCGTAATAAATGTAACTGATAATTACACATTATTGGATGATGCAGATCAACTCACCAATGCAAGCTTTTTAATTAGTCACCACCACAAGCTTTCTAATCTGTACCATTTTTGTTCTCAATGATCGGATGCGTAAATGTATAATTCAGAATTAGAATTATGAACTTTTCATTCCTCTAAAAAATAAAAAAATAAAAAAATAAAAAATACTGTACCATTTTTGTTATCTTTTCACTATGCGGATGCAGTACTGATTAAAGCTAGCTAGAAACACGTTAATTAATACAAAAAGAGGTCAAATATTTCAAGTCGATCTCAAATTCGGAGGATATTCTATAGATGCATGGTGTATAATATGCATATATTTATTTGATCACGCTACAATTGTTTAATTATTTCATTACCAAAAAAGTACTTAAATATTTTAGACCCCTTACTGTGACAATGCCAGAAGTTTTTGTTAGATAGGTTGAAAACTACAAGAAAAAATTTTAGGGAATAAAAAAAATTTTAATTTTTTTAGAGGGGCTATTTGTAATATAAGATAATGTAATGTGTATGCATATATAAAAGTTAAAAAAGGTGAGAGTTATTTGAGCCACCCAAGGTTTTTGTTGGCCACCTTGCCTCATGTTGATGTTAACTCCTATCTAATTAGCCGTAAGAGGGCGATATGTTATAATTGTAAGTAGAATTTAGCGATAATTTTACAATTGACTTTTTCATAATATATATAGAGTTCATATCATTAGTTTCTAAAACTAAAAGAAAAGGGGGCCGTTGGGAAAAAAAGAACGCAATATGGCTATGTCAACAAAGATTAATTTTTATTAATCTCAGTGTTCTTTTGTCACGCTTTCTACCCAAGCAAATGACTTGATCACAAAATTAAATTTATTACTTCCTAAAAAATAAAAACAAGTTCATTTTTCTCTCTATTAGATCCAATCAACTACTGATCAAACGGCCGATCATTAGATCATGATCATGTATTATCCAGTAACAATGAGTGGTATATATGGTTCTATATATATATATATATATATATACACGCACACACTTTATAAACGAAAAAATAGGTAGACCAAAAAAAAATAATAATCAGACTAAATAGACTTCTTCATGATAAGAAAAGGGCAGTAGTAGAACTTACAGTGAAAATAAAACTGTATCCACGCTTAAGAACCTCTCCAAGGAAGAGCGTTCTCCTCCACATCATGTTGATAAAATCCTCGGACATGTACACTTTCTCGCCGGCGAAATCTACTCCGTCGGTTTCGAGCTTGAAGCACTGAAGCCGGAGAAACTTGCACCGCTCAAACGACTCCTGGTCGACGGCAACTAGTAGTAGGTGATTGATCAGGCCTCGCGTCCCTTCACCAACCCAAAACCCCTCCAAAAACAAGTCAAGCATCTGCTTCTGATTATCGCCTTCTACGTAAGCTTTGTTCACGACCGCGATTATCAGTGTCTTGTTGTCTGTCGCGGCCTTGGATAGAGCTGTTTCAAGCACATCTTCATGGCTGGTTTTGTTAATTGTGCTCTATATATTATGAAAATTTGAAGACAAATAAATTAATAAATAGTACTAACAAAACATGAGGAAGAAAAATACATTAATCTAGTAGTAAATTGGGCAAATTAAAATGAAAATGAATGTTTAATTACCTGGTTTGAGATAATTTGATCATTTGGGAACCTGAAAGATGGCTTAAAACCATCTGGATGTATGAATTGAATGTAGGTATATAGACATGCAATGAATATAAGACATAACACAACTCCATGGCTGCTTGTTTCCATTTTTTTTTTTCTTGTACTGAGATACGGTCCAAAGGAGGAGCAGCTTATATGTATATGTGTGTGTGTGTGTATTCTTTTTCTTTTATTTTGTTTTATTTATAGGCTAAAAAATGGGAATTTTTATTATAATTAGTAAACATGTAAAACTAGCTGTTCGTTCAACGTTAATAGGTGTGGACAATTAGTTCATGCCTAATTGTCGAGCTTAAATGGAACTTAAGGACTTTTTTTTTTTTTTTAATTTTTTTTTTTTATACTTCAATGTGGATCGTAGAGACCTTGTAGACTGTATATGGGTTTTGTACATCTATTGTCTCATTTTCTTATCCCCTTAACTATTTCTCCAATTAAAATTTGACACTTTATTTAATAGTTAGTATTTTAAATACTTACTTTTTATTTATGTAATTAGGTTGCTATGCTTGTAAAGCATAACAAATAACTATTAAAGAAACAATTAAAGAAATATCAAAATGAAGACAACAGATCTGAACTCTTATTTATAATCTTATTATCAGAACCAAACATAGTTTAGATTTATGAAGAAACCCAAAGGCCACAAGATGATTTATTTGTTGAAATGATGACAGACAAGCATACCTTTGAGAGTAATATTAGAAATTGATAATATCAGTTATATTTTTTTCTACAAAACGTTATAATATAATTTGGTGAAGAAATTTTAACGTCTGTTTATGTTGTTATCTAAAACTGCTGAGGAAAGGACTTTAATCAATTTGCATAGCAAGTCTTTACTTATCAACTCTTATAATTAAATACCTTTAAAAAAAAAACAAAAAAAAAAACTCTCATAATTAAATTGTGGCAAATAATTGGTCAGCAACACAATTAATTTGTGATAGTTTAATCATACTTTACACAAACCGGCAACGGTTTTAATTGGACCAGAAGGTAATTTAGGACAATATATATTACTGTTGTTCTTTGTATTAACTCAAGAGACACACACAATATTAATTTATAATTACTTTTCTTCGCTGAACGACATATTATGTTGCCTTGAGAATGTTTTTGTTTTGTGTTTAATTTCTTTTATTTTTTGAAAGGTTTTTACGTATTTTCTCTGTTATTTTTATTTTTCACTTGTTTAGCCAAGTTTGATAAAGTGAAAGTAGTTGAATATAACGGCATGTCGTCTCGTTTATTAAAGTGACGCAAAATTCTTTTGTTTTGGAACTAAAAGTGAAGTAAATTTTAAAGAAAAACATTGTGTGTGTGTGCGTGTTTTTTTTTTTTTAATTTATTATTACTTGACTTTTAACAATAGTAGATACAAACTAAATAAAATGTCGTTTTTATTTATTTTTTTTCTAAAGAAATGTCGTTTTTAATTAAGACAACAAGGCAAATCTTATAAGATAGTGTGAAGGAGAAGCTTTATGTTTGCTAAACGACAAAAAAATTTAGAGGACAAACTTAATGTCGTTTATCTACTTTCAAACGACAACAAAATTTAAACAAAAACCTACTCTGTGATTGTAGGTGTAGCCTAATGGTAATATCACATATGATTTCATCTGAAAATGTAGAGTTTAAATCTCCTACCATTAAAATAAAAATAAAAAAAATAATTTTAAAAAAAAACCCTACTCTCGTTGACGACAACTAGCTCTCCCGTGAAAACGACACGTCGTTAGTTAAGACAACAACAACAAATATGGAAGACGACAAATCCTTTTGTAAAAATATTAAATAGTGTGCTGCTTCTTTTCTTTTTTATTTTTTTAGAGTGCTTTATTAAACTTGGTCGTAGAACTGCTTCTTCTATGTGCAAATCTTTTCATTTCTCCGAGTTCTTCTTCTTCTTTTTTTTTTTTTTTAAACATAGGTGAGATTTAAACTCTACATATTGTGATAGTGTTAAATGTAAAATTACAACTAGATTATACATACAATCACACTTTTTTGCTCAAATTTTATGTGCATAACTTGAGTATTATTGACCATTATTCCTTTTACAAGTTTTAAAAACAGAAAACAATTTTTATCCAAAAAAAACCAGAAAACAATTTTCTCAAAAAAAAAAAAAAAAAACATTGTTTTCATTAGTTGATCATCTCCAAGCCTTGTATATTGTTTGTATATATCAAAAAAGAAAAATGCAAATTCCGAAAAGAGGGGGAAAAAAGAAGGGTAAAAGTAGATAAATTTCTTTTCTTTTTCTTTTTTTAAATTTAAAAGTAAATAATTTTCCTTTTTAAAAAAAGAAGAAGATAATTTTTTTAAATTTAAAAACGAAAAATAGAATGTTAATTTTGATTACAAAGCGGATCAAGTGAAAAGTCCTTGATGAAATCACCGATCTGAACACCGCAAGAAGTGGGCATTTTGTTCTCGAAATCTCAATCAATCTCTCCCTTATAATTAAAAAATAATAATAAAAAAAAAACCCCACAAATTTACATCATTTGGTTTCTCTATAGCTTTTTAATTTTCACATACAACAGTGATAATTTCTATGATCAATACGAGAGTGAATTGAAGGTTGCATGGTGTCGACCAGCAGATATTATAGAGTATACAACATATATATACAATATATACAATATATGAAATGACTATTTAAGATCTGAACCTTGTTAATTACATCCAATTCAACCATGAGAGATTCAGTTCCCTCCACGTCCTCTCCGACCAACCTCCACAATGACACTATCTACCAGGGCCAGTACTTCTGTCATGTTGTTCATCATTTAGTATAATTGTCTTTACGTATAAAAATATATATGTATATGTATCTATGTACGTACTCGTGTGTGTGTGTGTGTATCTATATTATCTATTTATATATCTCTACGACAGTAATTCCATGCATATGTCATTATCTTTCTGATCTTGCATATTTATCATCCCATACATATTATTAATATCCAGTTTTAATTTATTTGTTTGATATGGATTTTTCGTTTTTGTTCCAATATATATATATCAGATTCAAAAGCATATTTTCCCTCTTAGAAAAGTGTTCATTAATTAGTTGATCATCGCGGGTGACAGAAATAATAGAAATTGATTT
This sequence comes from Ficus erecta, assembly GCA_008635985.1. Lineage (NCBI taxonomy): Eukaryota > Viridiplantae > Streptophyta > Magnoliopsida > Rosales > Moraceae > Ficus > Ficus erecta. The sequence continues at coordinate 831,780 of BKCH01000873.1, read as the reverse complement.
GTAGATAACCTATTGATGATGGTGTTTGTTCTTGATCCACTAATTGCAGAGGAATCAGAAACAAGCACCAAAATTCTGGAGGTTTCGGACGGAGACGGAGATGAAGACGACGATGAAGACGTGCCTTGGGTGTCATGGTTCTGCAATCAGAAGGGGAATGAGTTCTTCTGTCAAGTTGATTATGGTTACCTCCTTGATGACTCCAACCTTTCCGGGTTAAGCAATCAAGTACCTTGCTATGATTATGCTCTTGATTTGATTCTTGATGTTGAGTCCTCTCATGGTAATTCAGTACCTTATTTACTTCAATGATGAATTTTGATTCAAATTTGAGTGTTCCAAAGAAGGTTTTTTTTCGTTATATTTGCGTACATTTCTTTATCTGGTTAATTCTCGTATGATTCGACTTCAAAAACATGCACTACCGATACAGATAGTTATTTTCCATCACAAACTTTTCCTTCCATTTAACTATTGTACTTTTTTTTCTAGACGAGTTCACTGAAGAGCAGAATGATCTAGTCGAATGGGCAGCGGAGATGCTTTACGGTCTTATTCATGCTCGATACATCTTGACAGGCCAAGGAATGTCTGCAATGGTGACAATCTTTTAATTTTCCCATGTTTTCCTTTTTCACGTTCTTTCTCTTGTTTTCTACGCATAAATAGAACTGGTTTTCAGGTGGAGAAATACAGGAACTATGACTTTGGAACGTGCCCAAGATTTCACTGCAACAAACAAAGGTGTCTACCCGTTGGCGAGTCGGACACTCCGAGGTCAAGAACTGTGAAAATCTACTGCCCCAAATGTCAAGATTTATATACACCAGAATCCAAACACCAAGAGAGTATCCTTTCTTTAGTTAGTGCGAATGCAATTTACTACAATTTCCGCACCAACAATTGTTGCTTTCATTTAACTTTACCATTTGGTTGTCTTCGGAACCAGAGTTTCAGTTAACTTTGACACTAGACATTGACGGAGCATATTTTGGAACCACGTTCCCTCACCTGTTCTTCATGAACTACGAGCACCTCAGGCCAGAAAAAGCAAATGAAAGCTATGTCCCGAGAATATTCGGCTTCAAAATCAGCAAATAGCTTGTGAATTAAGCTATCTGCTCTTCTTGATAAGGACTTGGTGGTGGTCTGAACTGGCCATGCACTTTCAAAACATTTGACAAGAACAATCAGATTCATTGAACTAATTTATATATGAAAGCTTCTCCTTTACTTTTTCTGACAGAATATAGATAGATATTCGAATTCTCTTCCTTTTTTTTTTTTTTTCAACTTTTTCCCTGCTTGTAGCCTGTCAAATTAGAATTTACATTTCCCATAACTGCAACAAACAAGACTGTACCATAACCGGAATCAAGCAAAAAATAAAGCGGGAATGGAAACGGATGAACCACCTTAACAAGCAAAACATACTACCAGTTCAAGATTTCATGATCCTATGTGTTCGCGTTATGCTATCTGTTCAGTTTCAAAACAGCAAAATATATGTAGAACCACGAAGCACCTATATAGTTACTGTGTTCTAAGATGTTCTCTTCACCTTAGCTGCCCAGGATGTTCTGTGATGAAAATCTTCGATGTGTAAAGACCGTAAATACATGCTGGCCCCCGTGGTCATTCACCAAGGTGTCTCAACTAGGCTTCCGAAACTTTTTCTTGTGCTCGAAATGCGATCGTTGACAACATGGATTTTCGAAATCAACTTAATCACTTTGGAATCCTTGTCCATCCTTTCTGACATTAGCATTGCCTGTTTTTCTTGTAATTTCTTCAGCTCCTTGTCAATATCAGCAACATCCCCGTCAATCTTGGTCTTCTCATCACTGCACTCTCGGATCTCAATTTCAACTTCATTCGACTTGTCTATTAAGCTTTCCAACATGAGTTTAATACGAAGCAACTCACTCACACGAACCTGAACTACCTTGACATCAAATCCCAGCTCTTCTAGTTCATCCAATTCTTCCATTATGCTCTCAAAGTCTTCTCTAGAATCGTTTTCTTGCAATCTAGAGACCTTTTCGACTAAAGAGACAAAGTTCAGCATGCGTCCAATGGCCGCTCCTTCTCGTTTCACCTCTTTACTCTTCATCAAGGCTTGAAAATTGGGATTTTGTGGCAATTTTTTGAAGACTTCCATTGATTCAATTAATTTCCAAATTGGATAGCTTTTCACAAAAGGCAAATTCTGCGCATTTTTTCTCACAGTGTTACCTGTGAAATCAGTTCCAACTGTTACTAATAATAGCAAGTTCCAACTGTTGACCTTTCGGAAGGATCAAAAGTTCCCAAATGACGGAAAAGATTTTCTAGAAGACAAGGCTCTCATACCTGTTAAAGTCACTTCTGCCTTCACAGGTGGTTTGGATTTTTCAGTTGTACAATTTGCAACACCACCAACGGCTCCATTAAGTTCTTTGCCCACGAATGTTGGCAGAGATTAGCCAATGAAAACAGACCTTTCAATCAACAGTTCATGGTGTTTAATATACACATACCTTCCCTTATGGCTTGCGAGTTTGCAACCAGTAGTTCAGGATGTTCTCCATTCCCCTTTATCTCACCACTTGTTTCAGTGTCACCCTTTTGTTCATTCTCCAAAATCAATATAGAACAAACATCATTATCAGCAACACTAAAATCATACAGGAAAATAAACTACTACAGAACGAGTCACCGTGATATTTAACAAAAACTAGTTTTCACAGTTTATCTAAATTGTTACAAAGAAAACAGTATTCTCAGCATGCCTAACGGGGTCTTATTTCAAATAAATGAATAGAAAGCCAGAATAAACTATGGGTAAAGTAATCGTGAAAGTCCAAGTTAATTTTCAAGCACGGATGGAATGTGCAGTTACTCAAACAAACGTCAACGGATGAAACATGGAACCAATACGGTTGTCATTACATCTTAAGACCATAAACGCCAAGGGCTAGTATATTCTGAAAAAGGCACAGCACAATGACTAGTCAGAAACATACACAACCGGAAGTCTATCACAAATATGGCAGGGGACAATAACTAACATAAACTTTACAATTCAGCAAACCCGGTTTTCATCTTCGCTACAACAGCTATGATGTGAACAAATGTAGACCCAATCCAAAAGGTTGGGGTGAAAAAAAAAAGAGAGAGAGAGGACGAGACTTGTGTTCAAAAGATTTTACAACGTTTAAAGGATAGACTTAAGCAAGGCCTATCTCCCAACCCTCAATGACACAAACAGACATGATTGCTATAGAATCACCAACAACAGCCGACACAACTGGTACAAGTAGATTCTTAAATTTGACACCTGAACTCGCTAACTGCCTTTCCTATTTTTGTTGTTTACAGTTTATACATGCATGTTCATGGACACATTACTGATCTGTTGACATACTTTTTTCCATGCCTAGTTGTATACGTAGTTAGGTACTAGAGAAATATTCTTCATTGAACTAAATATGAGCTTCGGATTTACCGTGATAGGAGGCTGACAAGAATTTTCAACGTGTGGACCCTTTACACCTTCAAAATCCCCTACCGCCTCACAAAGTTCAAGTTCTTCCATCAATTCTTCAGAATTAGTTGTATCAGCCATTCTCAGTAAAGTGCCCCCAACTGCAAAGTACAAATCATAACAAAGATTATATTTGTTTAAGTAATGAAAAAACATCAGCAAAATAAATAGAGGTCGTTTATGCCTGTAGATGAGGGTTGCGGATATTCAGAGTTTGATTTTGATCGGCCATCCCTCCTGCGTTTTCTTGGCCACAACGTCGGAAGTATAGTATGATTTTCCACTTCTCCAGCTTCTTGTTGCTTAGTATTCTGCAAGAGAAAGACATAGCATTGTAATTTCTGCGATCACCTATAACACCTCAGATTCATTTCTCTCACTCGGAGCTGTAGAAGGCCTCTTTTCTTTCTAAGAAGTATAACATTGACTAATAAGATTTATTGAACCACACATTAGAGGCCACTTCAATGAGCAAGTAAGATGGATTTTCTTATGTCAATAAACATTTAACTTGTGTTAGGCATAGAACCAACCGCAAGCTAATAAGAGAACGTATTGTCAGCATGTCAACGCACGACAAAGGTTGCTTTGCAGATGATTACCTTATCATTTGGAATTTCTTCAACTGGTTTATCACCACTCGAACTGTGATTCTCTTCCTCCATATTCCTGCTTCCGCAATAAGGCAATTCCTCGATATGAGGACTCAACTCCTTTCGATTCTCTTCTCTGTCACTCAAACCTCTTTCTTTTCCGGAGTCACCCAATGTACAACACGAACTTTCATGAGATTTTTGTGGTCGCCCTCTCTTTTTACCAGTTACGACAGCGTGGCTTTCCATTTCTCCAAGTTCATGTTGCTTGGCTTTCTGCAAGAGAAAAAAACGATGCATTGTAATTTCTGCAATCACACATAACACCCCAGTTTTAAAACTTTCACTCAAAGCCATAGATAATGTTACTCTTCCTAAGTAGTGTAACGTTAACCAATAAGCTTCCTTAGCCCTGAGCAAGGAAGATATAATGACAATAAACTTTCAACTTGTGTTGGCATAATACCAACAACGAGCTGACGACACAGAGTACTCCAGCATATTAATTCACAACTTTGTGTTGCACAAGAGGACTCTTTCGAAACTTGATACCAAACAAAGGTTGCTTTGGAAGTTTAACTACCTTAACTTTTGGAATTACTTCAACTGGTTTGTCACCATCAGAATTGTGATTCTCTTTCTCCATATGCAATGTTAAAACAGAAGGTGATTTCTCAACACAAGGACTTGATTCCTTTTTATTGTCTTGTTTGTTGCCCGAACAAGGTTTTTCTTTTTCAGTGCCGTCCAATGTAGAACCTAAACTTTGACGTAGGGTACGCCTGGTATGTTCTTGGCAATCAGAAGTGAATTGGACCCCCTGAAACAAAAACCAAAATTCATTTAAAGCAACTATTACTGAATATAGGTTACCAATATTTTTCCAACTTCAGCAACTTAAACTAACGAACACCATTAAATTTCTAAACACGTTGCGATGTTCCAAAAAAAACCAACACAATGACTTTAACACGAGAGCGGAAAACCAAAACAACACACTACGATAAGCCTGTTCCCGCATACTTACAGTAGGACAGCCAACTCATACGACGCCAGTGAGCAAAATTTATCTCATCTCCTTCCCTCTTCCCAAGACAACAAAAGGGAAAGAAAATTGAGTAAACAAAAGAAATACCTTTGATTTAGTAACCCATTTTCCATCAATCCAGTCCAAGTGAGGCCTGAGTTTTGAGTGATTAAATATCATCTCCTTCTTATGCCTAAAAGTGACAAAATACCTTCTCCCGTCAAGTAATTTAGTGATCAGACCCACCCACCAACATGACTCATGAAGCACGTCCACCTTTTCTAACACATCAAAGTTCTTATCCTCCGTTTCTGGAGGATGAGGTCGAATCTGCTCAAGATCTACAATATCTTGTTCAAGATCTCTCTCTCCATCACTATCCAGTCTCTTATACTTAACCAAGAAAGAAGTCGACCCAACTTGCCCAATAACAACTGCTGGAAACCAAGCATGGCAGAGAACTTCGTCGTGAAGATTCACTTCTACTTCCGTACCCGGTATGTAGATCAATCCAGTTGTTTCCTTCAAAAAATCAATAAAAGAATAAGTAATTTTCTTTCCTTTCTGAAACGAAATTGAAAACTCTATTAATTACAAGCAAGGGAATTAAGTTACATAAGTTAAAAGAGATAAATGAATGTGAAAACATACATACTTAGATTATAAAAGTACCCAAAAACAAAAATAAAATAAAAACAGAGTTTGATAGCCCAATGGTATTTGCACACAGTTGACTAATAACTTGATACTTGAAACAGAAACTCCGGTAAAATGCATACTTATAAATTTCTTACTTGCAGCCAAGAGTATACATTATCAAATGAGCACAACAAAAGCACAAAAAACTCTTTTAGTAACAAATATCACAGAATGTTATCATCATAAATTGAATCCAACATGAAAGTTTAAGTTTGAAGTCATCATAGTGTGAAACCCACAGCTAGCTAGATCCAGCAAAAGGGAAGAAAAATACAAGAATCACGAAAACCCAAAACCCAAAACAGAGATCAAAGAACTTCAACAAAAGAAGGTCTAACGCATAGACCATATGAACTTACAGATTTAACATGATATTGAAGGGAGCAAAACAGCAAACCTTTTCAGTTTATAAAATATATGTTTGTATGTATCCATATATACATATACACATGTTAGTCAACAACTATCACAAAAAGCTACCACCTTTCTGCAAATTCTACATTAATGTAGCATCCTATCCAGCCCACGAGTAACATGATCCACCAAAACGAGGTAAAAATGTAAACTTTGAAGAGAATAACCAAACCCACAAAAATCCCAGAACAGAGAAACCTCTGCAAAACCCCAGAACCCAAAACTTTCCTATAGGTAGCCAAGAGAATACACACTGTTTTAAGCACTAAAACATCGTAATCGTTCAACAAAATGGCGTAAAAATGCAAACTTTGAACAAAAATATCAAAAACCAAGACGGAAAAACCTCTGAAAACCAACACCCAAAACCCAAACCAGGACAAATCATTGCTATAAAAAGGTAATTTTAATGGCATGCTTAAAAATCATATAATGAGAGCCAAACAGAAAACCTTTTCAGTTTATCTACATTATATATATTAAAAAAAAATTTAAATAAAAAAAAAAAAAAAAAAAAAAAACTACTTAGCCACGACTATCACAAAAAAGCTATCACCTTTCTGCAAATTCTACCAAACCCAGGAGTAAAAATGCAAACTTTGTACAGTTAAACCTCTGAAAAACCCAATAACTCAAACCAGAACAAAAGCATTATTAACTAAAAGTACCTCCTTGTCGGGTCGAACCCATTTGGAGTCAACCCAGTCCCAGTGAGGCCTCATATCAGAACGGCGAAACTCCTGCAGATCAAGCGGACTCTTAAACGCAACGGTGTAAGTGTCGCTGACGACCTTGACGACGAACCCGGTCCACCAAATGTCCTGATAGAAAGCGTCGACAACCTCGTACAGCTCGAAGGGCCGGTCGGGCTGGTTGTCCGGGGGAGGGACGGGCCTGATGAAGCTGGGCTCGACGCTCTCGACCAGTGGCTGACCGTCGTCGGCAGAGAGCATGTGGTCGTACTTCACCACGGCCGTTGCCGTCCTCTTCCCTCCGGCTGAGGGACCGCGAGACGACGGCGGCAAAGGTGGGCGGAGGATTACGGCCGAGAACCAGGCGTTCTTGAAGTCGTCTTCCTCCGTCCAGACCTCGACCTTCGAGCCTTTTCCGAGGAAGCTGTACCGGCGTTGCTCTCCTGAGGAAGCAGTACTTTGGTCCTCCATTTTTGCTGTTTATGAAAGTAGAGGTGGAGAGTGGGAAGTGGGAAGCTTGAGAGTGAAGTTACGGTGACAGGGAAGGCAGAGAGAGCGTCATGAATTCATGTAGTTCTTTTGGAGTTGGTCCGTGTGAAAAAAATGGTGGGTCCTTGTCAGAATTGGAGGGATTTTTGCAAGGAGAGGTCCATCAAAACAAGATTTGTTATCCCAGATTTTTGGTCTCGTTAATTATCTTATTGTCCCAAATTTCTTATCTCATTAATTATCTTTTTAATATATTTAATATAGTTGATTATCTTTCAATAATATTATATTATGTTATCTCAATTTAAAAATTTAGTCATATAAAAAAAAGTTAAATATTAAAAAAAATTAAACAAATTAATAAGTTATCAAAATATTATTTGAAAGAATAACTATTGAGATATGAAAATAAAACAGCAAATCTGAACTGGATGGAGTCAAGGAGTAAACTAGTTTTTTTTAGGTTGTTTTTGGGATAATTTCTAACGTACATTCATTTGCACAATCAATAGAATGTTGTTTTAACAAGTTGATTAATCTTTAGATGTGGTTATAAAATTTACTCACTTGCCTCAATTCGATCTTAAATATTTACTTTTAAGATTATTTTAACAAGTGACTCTTGAATAATTAATCTCAAATGCGTCTCAATTTTTAATTCTAGATGTCACACTATCTTTTTTTTAGGTTATTTTTTAGGATAATTTCTGCTGCACATTCATTTGCACAATCAATTAGAATGTTGTTTTAACAATTTGATTAATCTTTAGATGTGGTTATAAAATTTTCTCATTTGTCTCAATTCGATCTTAAATATATACTTTTAGGATTATTTTCACAAGTGACTCTTGAATAATTAATCTCATATTCGTCTCAATTTTAAATTCTAGATGTCACACTATCTTAAATATTTTTTACTATTATAGAAATAATTATTTTGTTAAAAACTAAACCGAAATTAAACAAGTTCAAATTAAGTAAAAAATTAAGATTAAAACCATAATTAAATATTTTTTAAAGAAAACCATACCTTTAGTACTATTTATCATTGATAAAAATATTTCCAAAATAATTTTGTTCAAAAAATTTTCAATTACAACTTTATCTGTAAATAAAACTCATATGATCATAATGTGCTCAATTTATGTCAATATTTTTATAAAATATACGTAAATAGACTGTTGATATAATAATAATAAAAATTCAGGCGAATGTAATATGTGATATTTTGATTTCACTGTAACTTTTCATTTTCACATAAAAGTGTGATATTTTCTATGAACTGTTTATTGCATGGTGTTGATCCACAGAATATTAGAGAGCATATATATACATATATATAATATATGAAATCAATATTTAAAATCTGAACCTTGTTTGTTATCCAATTCAACCATGAGATTTTCGGTTCCCTCCACGTCCTCTCCGACCAACCTCCACCATGACACTACCTATCATGGCCAGTTCTTCCGTCATATTGTTCTTAATTTATATATATTATATATAATACATACATGTTATATACATATATATATATATATGTGTGTGTGTGTGTATTTGCGTGTGTGTGTATGTTGCATATATACGTGTAAGACACGATCGACGAACGTTAACTTCCAAGTTCTAGTAATTTATGCAATTCTTCTATTGTTCTATACGTCTATAATAGTTCCATACATGTGTCGGTATGTGGCTCTTACATTTACTATCTACCATCCTATGTTTATTATGAAATCTATTTTTTGTTTTTGTTCCTTTAATAAAACCAATTTCAAATCATAGAAGTTTAAATCATATTCAAAAGCATCTTTTCCCTTGAAAAAAAAAGATAGAAGAAGAAAAAGATAGAGTAATGCTTGTTAGGAGATACTAATTGCAGAAACAGAAGCAAGCACCAAAAATTCGGAGATTTCGAACGGAGACGAAGGCAATGAAAACGTATCTTGGGTGTCACGGTTTTGCAATCAGAAGGGAAATGAATTATTTTGTCATGGTAGATTGGGGCCCATCAACTCCCCAACCTCCTAGGTTTCAAACTTAAGATCTAAGACCTTCAACTCCCTTCTCATCAGTTGAGCTAACACCAGCGGGTTTTCTTGATGAAGACTTGTTAACACATGCCATTTAGTTTCAAAACATTGACAATGATTGTCAGATCCATTGAACCAATTTACTTGAAAAAAGTTTGAGAATTGAGATTTCATGATTAAATTGTGTTAGCATTATGCTCTCTATTCAGGGACAAAAGAGCAATACACACACACACACACACACACACACACACACACACACACACACACATATATATATATTAGAAGCACGAAACACCCATACATAGTCGGAGAGGTCTAAGATAGTCTGTTTGTTGTAACTGCTCTGGACTCTGATGAATTCTCAACCGTACAAGGACAATATAAACATGCCAGCATGGTCAGTCACCAAGGTGTCCCAACTAGGCATCTGAAGCGTTCCCTTGTGCTCGAAATGCCTTCGTTGATAACACGGGCTTTCGAAATCAACTTCATCTTTTGGTAACCCTTGGCCACACTTTCTGACAATAGCACTGTCCGTTTTTCTTGTAATCTCTTCAGCTCCTCGTCAATATCAGCAACCTCTTCGTCAATCTTGGCTTTCGCATCAGTGCACTCATGGATCTCACTTTCAACACCGTTCGACTCGTCCACAAAACTTTCCAACATAACTTTAACCCGAAGCAACTCACTCACACGACCCCGAACTACGTTGATGTCAAAACCCAACTCTTCAAGCTCATCCAATTCTTCCATTATGCTCTCGAAGTCCTCTCTAGAATTATCTTCTTGCAACTTGGAAATCTTTTCGACCAAAGAGGCAAAGTTCATCATGAGTCCAAGAGCCGCTCCTTCTCGTTTCACCTCCTTATATTTCATTAAGGGTTGAAAATGTGGATTTTGTGGCAATTTTTTGAAGACTTCCATTGTTTCAATCATTTCCCAAATTGGATAACTTTTCACAAAAGGCAGATTCAGCACATCTTTTCTCACGATATCACCTATCGAAGCAGTTCCAACTGTTAATAATAAAATATAAAAATAGCAATGGCAATAAGGGATTATTCTAGAACCTATTAACAATGGCAATAGTAAAGATAACAATCATAGTGGTAATCTAGCTAACAAACTACAGTCACATATTCCACTTAAGGGTCCGTTTGGTGAATGAGTTGAGTTTGAGTTGAAATGAAATTTTTAAGTTTGAGTTGAGTTGACTTTTTAAAAAATAGTTATAGATTTTGTTGACTTTTTTAGAAAAGACAAAAATTGAGATGAAAAAGTACATTTTAGTTGGAGTTAAACTTTGTTACCAAACAAATAAAAACACTTAATGTTTTTTCGTAGTTTAACTTACCTGAGTCGTCTGCATTTGTTGGAATGTGTGTTTCTCCATCATGCAATACTAAGGCTTGGGGAGAGGCTAAAGTTACTCCATCTTCTTCCGTTGTATCTTCGTAGTTACACTTACCCGATTCGTCTGCATTTGTTGGAGCATGCGTTTCCCCAACATGCAATACTAAGGCTTCGGGAGAGGCTAGAGTCACATCTTCTTCCGTTGTATCTTCGTAGTTTAACTTACCCAATTCGTCTGCATTTGTTGGAGCATGCGTTTCCCCTGCACGTAATACTAAGGCTTGATCATCAGAGGAAATGATTCTCGTCGTGGGAGAGGCTGGAGTTGCTCCATCTTCTTCCATTGTATCTTCTTTAAAAAAAAAAAGGAAAAAAAGAATGAATGAACGACTTTAATTTCAATTTTTCAAACAAGCAAGGGAGAAAAAAAAAATCCTAACAAGAATCACGTGTCACAACTCCAACGTTGCGATTCTTGACCAGAATATTTCTTACTCTACGTAGTAAGCGTAATAATATGTATTTTTAATTATTTTGTTTATGTTGCATCAGTCGCCTTTATTTGGCGTCTTCTTTGCCAGACACGAGCGGGTTTGAATATTTTGTTAGCACCGCTCGCCAAGCTTTATTATTTTTAGTATCATAATCATCTTATTTGATTTTTTGTAGTTTCATACTATGAACTCTATTATTTTGCTTATATTAATTGTAGTTTAGAGAGTTTGAGACTTTAGGATGTAATTACCATAAACAATCTCACAATGTTATATTTTTGTAAATATATATACATATATCTCACAATGTGACATGAAATTATGGGCTATGGACTTTGACCATTATGCAGGATCAAAAGTTCCTACATGCTCAAAACAATTTTCTAGAAGATAAGGTCCTCGAACCTGTTAAAATCACTTCTATTGTCACAGGTGACTTGGATATTTCAGTCGTACAACCTATCACAACGCCACCCGCTCCACAAAGTTCTTCCCCTACAAATGCTGGCAGAGATTAGCCATTGAAAACGCATCTTTAGGTCAACTGTTAATTGTGTTTAGAATTACACAATTACCTGCCGCCGCAGCTTGTATGTTTGCAACTATTTGTTCACGATGTTCTCCATTCCCCTTTAATACACTGCCCATTTCGGTGTCAATATGTTGTCCATTCTTCAAAAATCAATAAAGAACAAACATCATTATTGGTAACACTGAAATTGGGATCAAAAAAAAAAACCTATAGAATAGATCACCATGATTATCAACACAAACTAGTTTTCACGGTTCGTCTAAAACTGTCAAAAAGAAAAGAGTTGCCTCATTAACAAACTATGGCTAAAGAAATCATGGTAGTCCCAGTTAAATGTTGAGGCACACTATGAATAAGCAGTTACTGAAACAGGCATCGACAAATATATTTTATAAACAAAGCACAATTACCAGTATGTTATAAATAAGGCAGAGGAAAGTAAACTTTGCAATTCAGCACACCCGTTCATCTTTGCCACGGGGACCAATGGTCAGATACTAAACAAACAAACATATAATCTTTTCTATAGAAAAGAGTTTTCACTCTATTTTCTTTCCTTTATTTATTTTTTTATTTTTTTATTTTTGGCAGTAACAATAACTTTGCTGATAATCAAAAAGTTACAAGACAAAAGCATAAAAGAGAGGACGACAAAAGCATAAAAGCATAAAAGAGTTTTCACTCTCATCAAAAAAATCTAAAGAAGAATCCAGAACCACCGTCTCTCTTTATAAGTAGTGTAAAGATGAAAAGGGGGCTTTATCAGCGAGTACCAATGCTTTTCTACCGTCAACAATGAACTTTTACTTGTCCAAGTCAATACGAACCACAAGCAAGTGAAAAGAGAGTATTATCAGCATGTTAACTTGCTACTTTGTTTTACCCAACAAAACTCTATAGACTATAATGAAATTTGTTACCAGACAACGATTGCTTTGGAAGTTGAACTACCTTATCATCTCCATTTGGAACTTCAGCTGGTTTATCACTGCTGGAATTGTGATTCTCTTTCTCCATATTCGAGCTTCCCAAGTCGGGTGATTTCTCGACACGAGGACTAAACTCCTTTTGACTGTCTTGTTTTTTGCCCGAACAAGATCTTTCTTTTTCAGTTTCATCCGATATAGAACCTGAACTTTCATGAGCTTTTTGTGGAATTTCTCCCCTTCTAGCAGACCTGACAGCTTGAGTTTTCGTTTCTCCAACTTCTTGTTGCTTAGTTATCTGCAAGAGAAAAGAATGCATTGTTATTTTTGCAATAAAGTGTAACACTCCAATTTCAATTCTCTCACACAAAGCTGTAGACATCGTTTCTCTTTCTAAATAGTGTAAAGATGATAAATGAGCAGTATTTAACCATGCATTACGGGTCACTTGAATAAGCGAGCAACATATGCTTTTCTAGCATCATTAACAAACTTTAGCCTGTACTAGGCACAAAACCAGCCACGAGCTAATAAGAACCAGCATTATCAGCATGTTAACTCATGACTTCGTGTTACCCAAGACGACTCCTTTTGGAATTTGTTACCAAACAAAGGTAGCTTTGCAAGTTGAATTACCTTATCATCTCCATTTGGAATTACTTCAGCTGGTTTATCGCTGCTAGAATTGTGATTCTCTTTCTGCATATTCGAGTTTCTGGAATAAGCCGAATTCTCAACATAGGGAGTCAACTCTTTTTTATTGTCTTGTTTTTTGCTTGAAGATCTTTCTTTTTTAGTATCATCCAATGTAGAGCCCGAACTTTCACGAGACTTCCATCGTCTTCCCCTCTTTTTAGCATATACGACAGCTTGATTTTCCCTTTCTCCGACTTCTTGTTGCGTAATTATCTGCAAGAGAAAAGAGCAGTGAATGGTAATTTCTGCAATCACGCAGAACACTCCAGTTTCAATTCTCTCACTCAAAGGCCAAAACAATAGACAACTTTACTCTTTCTAAACAGTACATATGACAAATGAGCTTTATTTAACTATGCACTAGGAGTCACTTGAATAGCGAGTAACATACTAACATATGCTTTTCTAAAGTCAATAATAAACTTTTAACCGGTGTTAGGCATGATACTAACCGAAAGCTATAAGAACGAGTATTGTCAGCATGTTAGAACATCTCCAATATATAGCATCGATTATATTTGTTACAAAACGTGAGAAAATAGCATATTTGAGGTGTTATCTTATACTTTGTGCTCCAATGCGTAACGATTTTTTCTAAGGCTATATCTACCTTTTCTCATTATCTTTAGGCTTTAGAATTCGTAAAAGTACACTTTCCGTATTTAAATAATTTAGAAATGACAATCATGATCAAACGAAAAGGTTAAGGCACCAACCAATAACAATCAATTTGCTATACTTGGTAGCAAATTTGCCACCATTGACCAAATTTGGCATCAAATATTTGGCATTGGTACATCAATTTGACTCCATTGGAGATGCTCTTAACTAACAACTTCGTGTTACCCAAGAGGACTCTTCTTGTAATTTATTACCAAACAAAGGTTGCTTTGGAAGTTGAATTACCTTATCAGCTGCATTTGGAATTACTTCAGCTGGTTTATCACTGCTAGAAAGGTGATTCTCTCTCTCCATATTTGAGCTTCCCAAATAAGGCAATTTCTCCTTCTTTTGGTTACCTTGTTTGTTGCCCAAACAAGGTCTTTCTTTTTTAGTATCAGCCATAATAGAGCCTAAACTTTCATGAGATTTTCGTTGTCTTCCTCTCTTTTAGCAGAACTGACAACTTGATTTTTCGTTTCTCCAACTTCTTGTTGATTGGTTATCTGCAAGAGAACAGCACGGATTGTAATTTCTGCAATCACACGTAACACTCCAGTTTCATTTCACTCACACAAAGCCATAGACATCGTTTCTATTTAAAGATGACAAATTAGTTTTATTTAACCATGCACTAAGGGCCACTTGAATAACGACAGTAATAAACTTTTAGCTTGAGTTAAGCATAATAACAACCACGAGGTAATGAGAATGAATATTGTTAGCATATTAACTCACAACCTTGTGTTACCACAGAGGACTCTTATGGGAATTTGACAACAAACAAAGGTTGCTTTGGAAGTTGAATTACCTTATCATCTCCATTTTGAATTACTTCATCCGGTGTCTCACCACTGGATATGTGATTCTCTTTCTTCATTTTTGAGTCTCCTAAATATGATGTTTTCTCATCGCAAGGACTCGAAACCTTTGGACTGCATTGTTTGCCGCTCAAACAAGGACTTTCTCTCTTCGTAACATCCAATGTACCTGAACTTTGATATGAAGTATGCCTGATCCATTGTCCATCGATCCATTCCAAATGAGGCCTGAGTTCCGAGTGACTAAATTCCATCTTCTTCTTATGTCTTAAAGTGACAATATACCGCTTCCCTTCAAGTAATTTAGTGATCACACCCGCCCACCAATATGAATCATGAAACACATCCACTTTTTCCAACACATTAAAGCTCGCAACCTCCATTTCCGGAGGATAAGGTCGAATCTGCTCGAGATCTACTGTTTCTTGTTTAAGACCTGCCTGTCCACTATCTGAGCTCTTATACTTCACCAAAAAAGAAATCGGCCCAACTTGCCCTATAATAACTGCTTGCAACCAAGCATTGCAGGGACTTTCGTTGTGGCGATTCACTTCTACTTCCGTACCCGGAATGTAGATCAATCCCGTTGTTTCCTTCAAAGAACCAATGAAAAAATGGTAATATTATTTTCTCTCTGACTGAAAAAGAATCTGAAAACTCTGCTAATTACAAGCAAGAAAATTAACGAATGAACTTATGATGAGTTAAAATAGATGGAGTATAAACAGAATAGATGGAGTATAAACAGATGTATACTTTGCTAAAAGAAGTCAGAAAAATAAAGATACAAATTGAATAATACAGTTCTTGGACAGAATGTATATATGTATATATATGTAGGGTTGGTTTTATATCTAGTACCGGATGGTATCCGGCAATATGAAGTTCAATTACTGTGAATGAGGACTTCTGTTACTAGGCATGTGAATTCATGTAAAAAGAAATATAAAATAAGAAAAATTCACATTCATTTCAGCCACATTCCCTTCTGCATGAATTCACATTCCTAATAACTGAAATTCACATTCATAGTAATTGAAGTTCACATTATCGGATACCATTCGGTGCCAGCTATCAGACTTGGTGTATATATGTAGGTACTAAAACTGCATGCTTAAAAATCATGTAATGGGAACAAACCAGCAAATCTTATATACAGATCAAGTACACAAAATGCTATCAGATTTCTGCAAAATCCAAGACTTCAAAGTAAAAATTAAAAAAAAAAAAAAAAAAAAATGTAACCAGTCGCAAATATCAAAAAATGCCATGACCTTGTTTTAAATTCTACGTTTAATTCAGCATTCTATAATCCACTAACATGGCGTAAAAATACAAATTTTATATATGGTAAAGAGCTAACCCCCCCCCCCCCCCCCCCACCCCCCTCGCTAAAGAAAAAAAAAAGACAGAGAAACCTCTGCAAAACCTCAAAACCCAAACGCATTTCCAGCACAGATCACGAAGTACCTCCTTGTCGGGCCGAGCCCATTTGGAGTCGACCCAGTCCCAGTGAAGCCGCAGATCAGAGCGGCGAAACTCCTGCAGATCAAGCGGCCTCTTAAACGCGACGGTGTAAGTGTCGCCGACGACCTTGACGACGAACCCGGTCCACCACGTGTCCGTATAGAAAGCGTCGACAACCTCGTAGAGCTCGAAGGGGCGGTCGGGCGGGGAGTCCAGGGGAGGGACAGGCCTGATGAAGCTGGTATTGATCCTCTCGATGAGGGGCCCACCGCCGTCGTCGTCGACGGAGAGCATGTGGTGGTACTTCACCACCGCCGTCGCCGTCCTCTTCCTCTTCCGGCCGGAGGGACCGTGGGTCGACCGCGGCGGTTGGAGGACTTCGGCGGAGAACCAGGCGTTACTGAAGCCGTCTTCCTCGGACCAGACCTCGACTTTCGAGCCCTTGCCGAGGCTGTGGCAGTACTGGCACTGCTTCAACTGCTTCTTCTTTGAAGCAGTGTGCTCCATTTTCGAATTTTCTCAGAGCTCTGAAGTTAGAGAGAGGGAAGAGAGGGAAGAGAGAGAAAGAGTCATGCAGTTCTTGAGTGCTGGTGCGTTTAAATAGACTCTGTCATACTGGGCTAGTACTGGTCAGAACAGAGGCGTTTGGAGAGAGAGATGGACTATTTTGATTGGAGGAGGGAGGGAGAGAAGTGGAGGGAGCATACTAATTTTTTTTTTTAATAAAGGTTTTGTATAATTTAGTAACGGTTTTAAATTTAATTGTATTATTTTTAGCTTAAAATTCTCTTGATTTTAAGAGATTTAATTGCGTTTTATTAATTGATTATGTAATCGTAATTTGTGTTCATATGATGCAATTGATATACTTTAGAGGGGTAGACATATTGTTGAACAGCATATTGTTGAACAGTTAGTGGAATAGTTTGAGTTAGGATTTTTAAGTTGGGTTTGAATTAAGTTAAAGGCCCGTTTGGTGCACAACTTCAGTTTGAGTTGAGTTGAGATTTTTAAGTTTGCATAGTAAATTTTGTTGACTTTTTCAGAAAAGACAAAAAACTTTTGGGGAAAAGACAAAAAACATGATAAAAAAGTACGGTTTAGTTTAAATCAAACTGACAAACCAAATGGGCCCTAAGTTGAGTTTAAAAGTTGAGTGTTTGGTAAAAAATTTAAGTTGAAAGTTTAACTTGAGTTGAGTGTTTGGTAAAAAAATTTGAGTTAAAAAGTTTAGTTTGAGTTAGGATCCTGTTTGGATGTAAAAAATTTGAGTTAAAAAGTTTAACTCAAAGTTAACATTCCATTATAAGTTGTGAATAGAAAAATTAAAAAATAAAAATAAACTAAAATAAAAACACACATCAACAACATATATCAAAGTTTTTACAATATTTTTTATATAATCATAAAATACAATAAGAATTACGTAGTTATTAAAAAAATAATCCTTATTCACGTATCTCAAAACGGTTACGTAAAATTTTCGACAATTTTATCTATTTTAAAGGACTTAGATATTCCGTACACATAAATTTTATTATGCATTCAAATATAATATTTATCACAAAAATTATATTTATTATAATATTTTTAAGATTTTTTTTTATCCTAAAACCTTCCCGATTCTCTCCCCATCGCTTCTCTCTCCTCTCCCTCTCTCTCTCTCTGCAACCTTCCCAATTCTCTCCCGTCTCCGCCACCACCTTCATCGCCGTCAGGCACACCGTCACCATGGCCGCCGCCACCACCTCTCTCCTCCTCCTCCTCTAGGCTTCGCAACCTTGTCCCCATTAGCGCCGTCGCCGCCGAGAACGGCGGAGCCTCCAATGGCTCCGTCTCTTCTTCCGTTTCTTCTTCTGCAACTCGCGAGGCCGGCGAGCTCGCGATTCGGCGGTGAGTGGGGAAATAGGAAGCTCGTAACTGGGTTGGTGGGGGGCCACCGGTGGATGGGCTTGAGTGTATATTCCTTTCTTCTTTTTTTTCATTTTGCCTTTTTTGCTTTCTCCTTTTTTTTTTATTTGTTGTTTTCCCCGATCTGGGTTATTAAAAAACAGCCCAATGGTTAGTTTGAGGTTTTTGCCTTCTCCCACTCCCACTCTCGCTCTTGTTCCCTGTCCCACCATTGCTGTCCTCCCTTTTCTTTCCCCAGAAATCCGAATCCGCACCGCCGCCGTTCGAGATACGATCAAAGGATCTGAAGCCGCCGCCGAGGCGGTTGCGGTCGAGCTCCTCGGCGGTTCGCTCTCGAGGGCCGTTGGGGAGTTTGAGGCGGTCTTCGTGAGTCAGACCCACGGGCTCGCTGGTCCGGGACGGTGGTTTAGGGGCTTCGTAGGTGGTGAACTCCGCTAGGAATATGGCTTGACCCTTTTTCTTCTTGGGCTGCTTGGAGGCGGCGGCGGCGCTGAGGGAAGGGAAATCGAAGGAATCCTTCTCCTTCGCTTGCTGCTCCTGCTGCTGCTGCTGCTGAAGAAGCTCCGCTTCATGTTCTTCGGAGAAGCACCAGATGGGCGACGAAGGAGCAGCAGCCACAAAAATGCCATCCACTGGTTACACAGTAAACAGGCTTAGATTACTGTGTAACGTTTCAGTGGAGAGTTCGAGTTGGAGTCAATAACCAAACCCCAAAAGTTGAGTTTAAACTCCAAAAATTGAGTTCAAATTGATGAACCAAACTAATCTTTAAGGTCTTGTTTGGTCATGAGTTTAGTTTAAACTAATATGTATTTTTTTCATCATGTTTTTTATCTTTTTCCCTAAAAATTTATTTATTTTTTCTGAAAATTCAAAAAAATTCAAAAAAATTTACTATTTAAACTTATAAATCTTAACTCAAACTTATACACCAAATACCCTCTAAGTATATGTTTGAGACGTCTACTTAAGTTGAAAATTTTAAATTGGAGTTGAATTATTGTTTTTATTATGTGTTTGGCTGATTGGAGTTAGAAGTGTGAAAACTTGAAATTTTTTCGAGAAATATCGATATAAATTTTAGTTTGCTTTTCTCGAAATTATATGTAATTTATGAAAGAAAAAAAAATCATCTCATTTGAACTTGTATATACAAAAAATTATGAATTTTTAAAATTTAATTTTTTGTAGTTGGAAGTGAGAATGATGATAATGATGGGGTGTTTAGTAACAATTCCAATAAAAAAAAATCGATTCATTTTTGTCTTTTTTCTAAATATTCAACATAAATTTAACTAGTTTTTTAAAAATCAAACAATTTCAACCTAAAAAATACAACTTCAACTTATATACCAAACATATACTGAGTTGACTTTTCCGAAGATGACAAAAATTGAAATGAGTTTTTTTAACTCAAATTGATGAACCGAACACAACTTCATATTCTACTCAGACCTCAAACCTTCCTTGACTTGGAAAATTATATTAAGAAAAAAAGTTTAGTGGTGCTAAGTATAATTTATATCTATATGTTCCATAATCATCGTATATTAGTATATGCAGTGCTGACCGTGGATGGAGATAGATAGGGACTAATGGGGCTAGTGATGGCAATTTTATTCATAAGTGTGAGGTCATGGGTGTGAGAAATATTATATAGGTGTGAAGGTTAAAATTAAACTCTTAGTCAGATGCAGAGAGGGAGTGGCATGAGCTCTCTCGCCCCAATACCCACCCTGCTTTTATAAATAAATATATATATATATATATAAATTTTTTATAAGAATATAAAAAGGATAACACTTTCACAAAGGAAGAAGGTAAAAACAAAAAACAAAAGGAAAACTATCCCTAATCTTGATATATTTCTCTAGATTATGCCGTTAAATTTTATGAAAACTTAAACGAAATTGGTTTTATTTTTTTAGTTTTTAATGGATAAATAATTAGAATATGGATAAAATAATCCTGATAGGGATTTTCTGTTCCCGCACTCATACCGCCTTAAATTAAGTGAGTATGGGCCAATGAAGGCGTATATGGGGATAAGAGAAGGGTGGGTCTGAGGAAAGAGATGCATACTGACTATCGTCTCACTCCATGGCCATCTCTAAATGGGACACACGCATGCATCCCCACTCAATCTTTTGAATTTGTGATATAAATTTACTTTAGATTTACAAATGTGACCCCATTCAAAGATTTTCTATCAAAAGTAACCACCCCTTAATATATTTCTTGAACATATCCCATAAATATTAAGTTACTTAACTGGCTTCTTACTTTAAACCTCTAGCCATTTTTCTTAGCTGAACGGCATCATTCAAAAATTTTTTCCTTATTTTTTGTTATCCACTTTTTTCTCTACACTTAAAAAAATAAAAATAAAAACTTTGATTGCTTTTAGAGATTTGTTAATCTCTTTTCGTGAGGATCAATATTCATTTCGATCTCCATTTTATTTACTATGTTTGCTACGTCACTGAAACATAAAAATAAAATATGTTATAATTATACTATTAATATTGTGTTGTATCAAATATTTAAAAAATTAATTTGTAATGATCATGAAAAATATTAAGCCAAAAATTTATTAGAACCTAAACAAAAAGGTAAGAATATCTCGAGGAAAAAAAAAAAAAAACAACTCTTGGCAGCGCCCTACTAAAATTGAATCATAACTCTGTCTCTCAATAGGTTTTATCTTTTCACTTTTCTCCAACCACACAATTTACAGTTCTATTTTCTCCTCAAAGATTTCTATGTTCTTTTCTTTCCTCCAACTAGGGGCGTTCATAGATTGGTTTATACAGATTAGACCTCAATACGTAAACAAATCTGTGACATTTGGATTGAGATTTTATCAATCCATAACCAATCTGTATTGCTTGCAATCTAATCCGTAAACCTTAGTTTTTACGGATTGGATTCACAGATTAAATTCGAAAAATCTATGAACTAAAAAATAAAACTATAATGCTTAAATATGAAACAATTTAATAAAATTACAACATAATTAACTTCAAGTCTTCAATCATTAACTAAATCGTAACTAACAGTACATAACAACAATCAAACTTGGATTAAACTCAAAATAAAATGTCCATACTAATCAATTTAACCAATACTATATCAAAGTAATTCAACTGATTGATAGATTAACGGAATATACATATTAAGGAATCCTCAATCAGTAATCCAATCCATAACATTCGGTTTAGGAAAATCCCAATACGTAATTAATCCTTTAATCTATCAACCCAATCCAATCCAACGGATTGGACTAGATTGAGCGGATTAAACGGGTTGATGGATTCCGTGAACACTCCTATCTCCCACTATTTTTCTCATCAAACATGCATTAAGTTCCAATTTCCATAAAGATGCGCTAACTTATTTTATTTATATATTTGGTATGAGGGCTATAAAATAGGACGAAAATAAAAGATATTGAAAATGATAATAATAAACCTTTAAAAAAATGAGAATGATAAGAAAATAAAATATTTTCCTTTTGTTGTTTAATACGTTTAGTATCACAATGAGGTTAAATAAGTAAATGCCCTTTATTTTAAGTAATTTAATCTCTCCTTACATAAAAAGTAATACATTTTCCCCCTAAAAAACTGTTCATCCACACATTTAAATCAAATAGTGGGTCCCACTGTTACATTTTCTTAGGAGAATGAGCTGAGTATTGTTTTGGGTGTGTTTTTTTTTTTTTTTTTTTTTCACTTCATCGTAAATTCAAATCCGTACAAAACCCATTTACTAGTAAGTAGTAATATATTTTTTACGACCCTTGAATTTATCATAAAAATAAGGGAGTGTTGTTTTATACGGGTCAAATAAAAATGGATCACGTGCAAGTTAATGTAAGAAAACATTCAAAAAGTCTTTTCTTCGATTGAGGTTAAAGTTTAGAAGGCATAAAAAATAGCCTTTAAAAGTTTCAAGATTTTATTTGGTGTTTGAATTTGAATTAAACTTTTTAAATTTAAATAGTAAATTTTGTTGACTTTTTAAAAAATTTTTAAAAAAAATTTCAAAAAAAATAAAAAACTTTTATAAGAAAAGATAAAATTTTGAGTTTAAACACGAAGTTTAAGCGAAACCTCAATTATTTATTCCTACTCTTAATTTTTTTTAAATTTATTTTATAAATACTCTCAAAAATTTTGTGGTTTAGATTTTTTGGCAAGATGTTAATTGATGTGACAGATGTCATGTCAAGTCATTCAAGAATAAATATGTTTACATGTGCAGCGTTATTCAGGTACATGACTTCAATCTAGTTCTACTTAGCCGGGAAAAAAAATAAACAAAAAAAAGTTCTGGTATGTTCAGATCATGCATGTGAGAAAAAAGAAAGTTAAGGGTTTATTTTACACGTTAGTTTTACTTTAATTAAATTATATATTTTTTTATTTTTTATTTTTAAAAAAAATTTAAAAAAATTTATTATAAATTTTTAAATAATTAATTAAGTTTAATTTAAAAGTTTTAATTTTAATTAATAATTCAAACGAATGCTAAAGACATATCCTTAAAGAGATGAAGAGGGTGAAAGATCAAAAAAGAATTTGATAGATAAAAAATGTGAAAGTAAAGATACATTTGATGACAATTATTTATTCAAGGATTATTCTTTTCTTAATACATAAATTTTAAGATTATCCTCACCCTTTTTTTAACTTTAAAAATTCTTAGTTTTATCTTATAAACTTTGAATTTTTCTAATTGATCTCTTTTAATAAAATATTTATTAAAAACAAACGAAAAGAATAGAAGAAGTAACCCTACTAAATATATTACGTTAAGATTTCTACTAAAACAAACAGAAAAAAAAATTACATGATTACACTTAACTCACTTTTTTCTATATATTTTTAACTAAAATTTTTAAGACAATAGGTTAGGTAAGACTATTTCAAAGTTCATAAGGTAAAAAGAGATAATTTTTAAAATTCAGGAGACAAAATAGTAATGAACTAATTTTTAAAATTTAGGGAACAAAATTGTAATGAACCTAAAGTTGATGAGACATGAATAAAAACATTCATTTATTAAATAACTATATTGTCTACTTGTAAAATTTGCTAATAAATTTTCAAGATGTAAAATAATCTTTTAAATTTCAAGTATGATGTAGAGTTTGACCATACATGTTATAATTTTTACATAAAAAGGTACTATAAATACAATATTGTCTCTCTTTTCAACCAAAAACACTTTAAAATTGATAGGTGAAACTATGAATGGACTAAAATTTACGGATGTTCTTACTATTGATGGACTAATAAAAAAAAATTTTTGGTCCCTTATCCGGTACCAAATATCACATATGACAATGTAAATTTTAGTATTGTAAGTGCGAATTTTATTTACGAAAAATATGAATTCATGTAAAAGAAAATATATACGGTATTAGATACAAGACTTTACGCAAAAAAAAAAAAAAAAAAAAAAAAAAAAGAAGGGCAAGAATCAAGATTGCTCTTAAGTTTTTGTCTTTTTTATTTTATTTTATTTCTTGGCTGAACTTTAAGGAGCTATTGAGCTTCGTCTTTGTGTTGTTTTCTTTGTTCTGTGACGCATTCATGCTTGCCCAAAAAAAATTATAATGATATTATAATAATCTCCAATAATAATAATAAAAATAATAATGACTAATCCACTGAATGTTTTTTCTAAAATAAATAAAAAAAAAAAAAAAAAAACTGATCCACGTACGATTGTTCTTTTGTGCCTGGAAACATTCATATAGCGTTTGATTCTTGCCAACAACTCCACATTGTAGAAAATGTGTACTTTAATAGGGAGTGGCTGTGATACATCCCCTTTTAAAGACACTATCATAGTGACCAATCTAAGGGTCAATAATAAAGGGGCAATAAAGTGGACGGTTGTGGAATAAGATGTACCAGTCTTAGTATACACTTGAGCATACACAATCAACTTTTTCTAAGACATTGCCAAAAAAAAAAAAAAAAAACTTTGTTGGGTCTCCTGAACAGATAAGTGGAGCCGGAGTCGGAGCTGGATCCGGAGCGGGAATCGAAGAACCCGATGAAATCGTGACGCCGGAGCAAGAGTCCGAGATGACTACCAAATCGCAGCGCCGAAGTTGGAAAAGCACGACGTAGCCTCTAGGAGAGAGATGGGGCTTCTTCGGTTTGTGGAGTTTGGAGGAGAGTTTGGGAGAGAGAGGGAGAGGGAGGGAAGAGGAGAGAGAGTGAAGTTGGGTTGGCTTTTTGTCTCTTCGTCAATCCAGCCATTCTCGTCGTCGCGAGAGCTCTCGGCTTCTTGTCTCTCGCCATCGCGACTGGCCGTCTTTAGAGGGAGGTCGGCGACAACGACAACCAGCGACGGGCGGCACCGGCGAGAGAGAGCATACGCATGGCGACAGCAATGGTGACGACGACGGGACGACACCGGTGATGGGGGACAGCGACTGGAGGCGGCGGCGGAAATGGACGACGACCTTAGCTTGACATCGAAGAAGGCTTCAAAGCCATTTCTGGATTTTTAATGGATAATAGGCTATGTTCATGTGCAGTGAATTTTTGTGCATCTCTTACATCTTTACCATTGATCTAATATTTAACAGTCCAAAAAAAAAGGCTCTACCATAGTGCCTCTCAGAAAAGCTTTACCACAGATCTTCCCACTTTAATATTCCCAATTCCTTTTGTTTTGGCTGAAATAATGCCCCTTGGATATTAATATGGTATTTTTTTTTTAATAAATAGTGTAATCTATTTGTTTTACACTTTCTATATATACTAGTTTATAAACATATGCTATGCATGAGGGTGTTATGTATGCTTTTTTTGTTTTGTTGATATTGTAAAAAGGATCTTTAAGTAAGAATGTACTTGAGGAAAAAAAAAATCAATTTGCTATAAATAAATTATAAATAAAAAGTCATTCATTAAGATATAGTTATAAAAAAAGAAAATAAAGAAATTATAATGAGAAAAATTGAAGGAAAAAGTAAGGATATACTAAAAAAAAAAAATACAATTATTCAAAGATGAGTAAATAGAAAGGAAAAAGTGTAAGGTTTTAGGGGAAAAAAAATAAAAAAAAATTAAAAAATGATCAAAACAAATGGACAAAATGTTTTAATAATAAGTAAATGAAACAGTTATATAAAAAGTTAACTAAAATATATGCAAAAGAAAATAGTGTTTAAATTCATTTCAAAAAATATTAGTGTTTAAATAAAGATACAATTGTCAAATGAAATTTAACAGGGCATTTATGTCTTGTTTGGGGACACTTTTGAAAATATAGTTTCTAATTTTTTTTTTGTCATTTTCTTCCAATTTTATTATTTATTTTTCCAAATATTTTAAAGAAAACTCAAATTTTAAAAATCCATAACTTTATCATTTTAAGTCAAAATAAAATATTTTTTTTTCAAATTGCATAGAATTTCGAGAGGAACGAAACAAGATTTATATTGCTAATTTTTTCTAAACACATATTAAGGTTTTATATTTTTTCACTCAAAACAGTTTATTTTCACCAAACGCATATTTTTAAAACTCAAATTATCTCCAACTTTCAAAATACCGTCTTCAAATGTGTCCCAAAACGGAGCCTTAGAAAAATTTTGACCAGAGGTTACCATTGGAAGAAAATAATTTTATAATAAAAATATTTTGTCATACAAATTTAAAATTAAAAGTATATAAGATTTTTAAAAAAAGTAAAAAAAAAAAGTGGAAAAAAACAAGAAAAGGCAAAACCCACGAAATCAAGAGAAATAAAAAATAAAAAAAACCAAAACGCGCGTTTCAAATAGTAAGAAGTATTGACACTTCTTATAGATTATTAGATTGTTTTCTTTATTTTGATTTTTACGCTTCTCTCTTTCATTGCATATCTTCATTTTTCCTCTCTCTCTCTCTCTCTCACTTCATGGCCCACCAATAAATTCCCCCACCTTTTTTTTAAATTTCCCAATGCATCCTCTCTCTCTCACTCTCTCTCTCTCTCTCTCTCTCCCCCCACCTCTCCCTCTACCTCCGTGTGTCAGCATCACATAAATAAAAAAAAAAAAAAATCTCTCTCTCTCTCTCTCTTTCTCTCTCTCTGTCTCCCCCCCTCTCCCATGCGTCAGCCACACAGTGCAGAACACGTTTCTCGCGTTTTGGACGAAAACAGTGAGCTTTTTTCTCTTTTAGACGTTGTTTGTTTATGAGTTTAGTTTAAACTAAATTATACTTTTTTATCATATTTTTTATTTTTTTTCTTAAAAAGTTATTTATTTTTTCTGAAAATTTAAAAAAATTCAAAAAATTTTATTATTTAAACTTACAAATCTTAACTCAAACTTACACACCAAACACCCCCTTAATATATTGCGTAGATAATCTCCTTTATACCCTTTTTTTTTTTTTTTTTTTTAGAAATTAAATGCGGGAGATTCAAATTATTCAGATGTGAAATTTGGAGACGATAAGAAAGGATTCTGTGAGACTATTTTATTGCATGAAAACAAAGTGCTCTCAATTTTTAAAAAATAACAAAAACAAATTGTATGGTTTATAAAGATTACGAATATGAATTATTCACATTTTTATAATATTGCCCATTAGAAAAGTTTTACAATTTTATTATATTATAATATTTTTTCCCGCCGGTAGTGCAACAACCGATTGGCTTAGAAACCAAGGGTGCAAAGTCAAAGAAATCATCTTCCTCTCTCTCTCTCTCTCTCTCTCTAGCCCCCACACCAGTTTTCCAACATCTTTCCATCTCTTCTTCCTCTTCACCTTCCTTTCATTCCCTTTATAATATACATAATTCTTCCTCCTCATACCCTTTACAGATTCTTCAACAAAACCCCAAAAAAACAAAAAAAAAACAAAAAACAAAAAAAAAACAAAAAAACAAAACTTAAAACCGATCGTGATGTACATGCTTGTTGATTGCTCCAACTGCCGGACGCCGCTGCAGCTACCGCAGGGCGCCACGTCCATCCGCTGCGCCATATGCCACGGCGTCACGCGCGTGGCCCAGCCACGCGCCCCCGAGCACTTCGGCCACGGCTATTTCCACCACCACCACCACCATGCCCCGCCGCCTCCTCCGGCGGTGGCGCCGTCGCCGTACAACCACATGCCGGCGAGGGCGCCGCCGTCGGCCCACGGGCAGAAGCGGGCGGTGATATGCGGCGTGTCGTATAAGAACACGAGGCGTGAGCTCAAGGGGTGCATCAATGACGCCAAGTGCATGAAGTACTTGTTGATCAATAAGTTCAAATTTCCCGAGTCCTCTGTTCTCATGCTCACCGGTAATTTTTTCCTTCTTTTTTTGTTTCCAATTTTCTGTTTTTAAAGATTAGATTTGATTTTATGCAACTTTATCTTCAAATTTTGCGGTGTCTCTCCAGTTGTGATACAATTTTCTAGTTGGAACCTTCAGATTTCTCCACCTTTTTGACCTTGACTGTTAATTGTTGTTTATAATCTTATTGGGGTCTAGATACATATTGTCAACTCCTATTGATTAGAACAGATTGTTAATTAGCTTGATCTGATATTAATTCCAATTAGGAAAAGATAATAAATATTAGAAGTCTATGTGTTCTAATTCTTAGCTTCTCTTGGCTACTATGTCAATGTAAATAAATATGTATATATCTATATATATATATATATGCATTGTTTCCTTTCTGGCAACCGAATAGGTTCGGTAGTTGTAACTTTATCATAAACTACTTGTAACAACTAGTTTACTTGTAATTTTATTCAAAATTATGTAAAACATTATACTATTTAATGATTGTTGGTGTAAATATAAATATCAATGAAAAAAATTACTATAAATCAACTAGCTATTACAATAACGTAAAAAATAAAAAATAAAAAATTTATACATCTCATAGCTGGATAGGAGAGTGTATATATATGTATAAACATGATTTGCATTAGTAGTCATTCTTTTGGCTGAGAGCATTAGTAGTCATTTGATCATTTGGTTCTGAATTTATATAAAGAGCCAACCTTAACATAATGGCAAAACTGACAATAGCGTTGACCAGGGCTTTTGATCTTTGTTATATCACTCTGACATTGGTTTCTTCTTGCAAGTTACTGGCAGAAGAAGAAACTGATCCGTACAGGCGTCCAACCAAACACAACATGAGGATGGCGCTGTTTTGGCTTGTTCATGGTTGCCAGCCAGGAGATTCCTTGGTATTCCATTTCTCTGGCCATGGATCACAACAGAGGAACTACAATGGGGACGAGGTTGACGGCTACGACGAAACCCTTTGTCCCCTGGATTTCGAGACTCAGGGCATGATCGTCGATGACGAGGTCAACGAGACGATCGTCAGGCCTCTCCCTGCCGGGGTCAAGCTTCACGCGATTATAGACGCTTGCCATAGTGGAACTGTGTTGGATTTGCCTTTTCTATGCAGGATGGACAGGTTCGTATGTTTTTGTCAATCGAAATCTTGCATTTCTTCGGAATGAGGCTTACCATTAGCAATGGTGATCACCCGCAAGGGCTATTTTGTGTGTGCAATGGAGCTTACTTTACTGGTAGTGCGTGTTTCTTAATATCAGATCTTATTATAATCACATCAAAATGAAGAAGTATGTGCAAAATTTACCGAACAGGATAAAAATCGAATGAAAAGTTTCATTTTTTGCATTTGTTGTAACTTTCTTTTGTTTTTGTTTATAAATGTAGAAGTGGGAGATATGTGTGGGAGGATCATAGGCCTAGATCAGGTGTTTGGAAGGGAACTAATGGAGGGGAAGTGATTTCCTTCAGTGGCTGTGACGACAATCAGACCTCGGCTGATACCTCAGTAAGTTCAATGTCTTAAAGAGAACATCTTTCTCGAATTTCTATTCATCTAGAACACGGGAAAACTCTTTTGTTCTCTTTTCAAAGCCTTGATGTCCTTTCTTTATGCGCACAGGCTCTGTCTAAGATCACTTCAACTGGTGCAATGACTTATTCTTTCATCCAAGCAATCGAGCGTGGCCATGCCACGACATACGGCAACATGCTAAACTCAATGCGGTCTACAATCCGAAACACGGATAATGATCTTGGTGGTGGTATCGTGACGTCTCTTCTCAACATGCTTTTAACCGGAGGAAGTCTTTCTGGCAGGATGAGACAGGTATATGTTACTCGCATACATCAACTAGTACCACCAATTAGAGATTCCAAAAAATTTAATTTACTGTTTGAATTGTGAATTTGAGTCCACGATCTGAATGGGGCTTTAATTCTTATGTGTTTATGTTGCAGGAACCACAACTGACCGCGAATGTGCCTTTTGATGTGTACGCAAAGACTTTCTCCCTCTGAACGGGTCTCTCCCTCCTGCGGATCATTACATTCTAATATTTTCCATGAACTCCCATGAGTTTTTTGTACAGTTTCCAAAAGCATTCATTTTTTAGATACTTCAATTTCTTTAGTTCATTGAGACTAAATTGTCTTTACGCTTCACTTTTCTTGGTTAATAATTTTTCTTCTCACGAGACTGATATACCAACCAACAAGAAGCGAACCAGGTACATATAAATTGCCATTACAATTGTTAAATCACCTATATCACAAGATATTTATGTATATATAGATATATAAATATATATAGAAGGTCAAGAACAAAAAGTGAAGTAGAAAAGAATAATACAAAACCTATGCTCTATCTTCTATGTGTCCTCAAGTTGGCTTTACTAAACAGTTTGGATTGCCTCCTGTACCTTGCAGTGTCCTTCACAGCCATCTCTTCATATACCTACACCCACATGGAAAATTTTAGCATATTTTAACAAGAAAGAAAACATAATTAGCGTATCTATATCTATATGTGTGTATGTATATATATTTGTATGTGTATGTCTATATAGAGAGAGAACAGACCTTTTTCTGATTCTGAGGAAGTTTGCACCACATTCGACCAAGTCTCTTACTCGTTTCACCGAATGAAGACGACTTAACATCGCCCCAAGCAGCCATTACAAAGAAGGCGTAAGAAGTGCATGGCCTAATAGGAAAACTATGTCTCCTAAACAGCCTCTCAAACACATCAACCTCCTTCTCTCTATAACTTGTGTTTTTCTTCTTCCTTGGCTTCACCATTTTCTCACAGAAAGACAGCGAAATCCGAGGGAAATATGACACCGGAGATATGGCCCCGCTTCTCAGCCTCGTCAAAACATTATATCCCTCTCTTCTAATCTCACTCTCTTCCTCGAAGCGAGAACAGTTATCATCCATTAGTTGCTCTGAGGCAATTGGGGTCAAGTAGGAAGAATCACTTGGAGCTTCCAAGGAGAACTTTTGTGGAGTGTATTCAACTGTCTCAAGGGAGTGAAGAGGACCGCTTTTCTCGGGAAAAAGTGTCTTGTTGATGTTGAGTTGTACCGAGAATTGCAAACTCCCCGTGTCGCCTTGGACTTGGATGGTGTCGCCGCTGAGAAAACCGGAGAGTTGGAGAGGCGTTGGAGGCATTAGTGGCGTTGTTAAGGTTGGTGGTGGTGTGTTTGTTGAGTCATGTTTGGGTTCTTGGAAATCCATGTTTGCCATTGGAGAGAGGAAATTATGCAAGATGAGTGACTGCAGTTAATGGAATTGAAGAGAAGAAGCAAATGGGTTTTGGGTTTTTTTTTTTTTAAATTTTTATTTTTATGGACATGACTGGTTGTGAAAGGGTCGACCGTTGCACCTTTTGGTCACCAAAATTCAAATGACGGTTACAAAGTGGTGGTTTCAAGGACACGCCACAAGGCACCTTCTCGAAAGAGAGAAAGGACAAGTACGAAATTGGGACAATTAACATATATATATATATATATTTTTTTTTTTTTGAGAGGGAGGGATAATTAAATATTCTTCTTGCGAAAAAATAGATAATTTTTCTCCAAAAAAAAATGAAATTGGGTTATGTTTTATTTTTTTTAATTACTAAAAAAAGTACATAATTGGAAAAAGAGAATAAAATAAAGATTTGTTTTTGATTTTTTGAGAGGAAGTAAAGTTTTAACCGTTTTACAAATGAAAGCAATTTTTTTGTGTTTGTGCTAAATGATGGAATTACTTTAAAGTTTAAACTAATAGGGACGACCGCTTTTAGTTCTACTACTATTTTTCTTTTCTAAAATTAGTTTTAGAAAAAATATGATTTTCTTGTTTTACCTGCACTGAAATTAAAATTTTGCATATATTTCTCTACTAAACTTTACATATTTTTGTACTTATTTTTATGGCTTTAGAAAATAATTGGTGTGGATGGCTGGTGAAGTAGAAGCAAGGCCGACTCAATTAATTTTGGGGCCTTAAATAAAAAATTTCAAGAGGCCTTTACATTTATGCTTTCAACAATAAAGAACCTGCAAATAGTGAACGTTTTAAACTTTAAATCTTATTAAAATAACATTAAAATGAGAAATAATGTAAAATTGATGGATTTAAAAAAAAATCCTATCGAATAGGATATTTTATAATTCTCAATCTTATTAAATTATAACCAATTAAATCTTTAAAACTTATTTAAAAAATTAAAAAAAAATTATTTCATAAAAGAAATTTAATTTATCTTTCTTTTTGTTTTTTGAGTAGTAAAATAAATTTTTGTGTATAAACTAATTGAGTAACTTTTTTTTTTGGACATAATTGACCTTAAAATAAACTTTTTTCTACACTTATAAATAGAGATTTTGGGGCCTTGTAAGTCTCAGATTTGATAATTGTATACATACATACGGAAAAATTTATTCGTTCCAAAATCTAAATGATATGTACCAGTGTGATATAATTTTCAAACATATTAAAACTAAGTTTACAATATAGTAGTTATATACTTATATACATAAATACGTGGGTAGACAAATGTAGTCCTCAATTATCAAATTTTAAATAATATATTTACAATATATATATATGGCATGTATAGAATTTGGGGGCCTTGAACGTTCTTGGGACTTAGGCGAGTGCCTAACTTTCTTTATTCTTGAGTCGGTACTGAGTAGAAGGTTGACTCTATCATTGTTTATATTATAATTTTTAAGGTAAATAATTTAGGGACCTTGAACGTACTTGGCGCCTTACATGAGTGCCTAACTTTCTTTACTCTTGAGTCGATACTGAATATAAGGTTGACTCCGTCGCTGTTTTATGTTATAATTTTTAAGATAAATACGCATATAACTAAAAAAAATTAATCCAATCACTGTAATTGTTATCTCAACAATAAAAAATGTAAATTCCCCAACAAAAATGGGTATTGGCCAAATCAATAGAATTTTTACTTTTTTTTTTTTTTAACTTTTTATTTCTTTGAATACAAGTCAAAAATGCTAGTACCAGTAGTACACATGTTCTAGTACCTGGAGTACATGGTCGTACCAGGAGTGACGACATTTTTCATTTTTGGCTTGTAATAATGATGACATTATAAACATTTTTGATAACACTTGTTTTCTTTGTATGGTTCTCTGACGCCAAAACCCCGTGAATCTCACACATTGATTTGAGCTGTCTCTCGGAAAATCTCCGAACAGTTCGGAAATGGCGGCACTACTAGCACCCGTAGCAACAACCAAGCCCATTTCTCTACCCGGCGCATTTGTTCCATCAGCGGGTCTTCAGGGAAATCTGGGTTCTCCTTGTAGATTGCAATGGCCCAAGAAAATGGTAAATTCAGTTGGTTTTCTATGTTTCTACTGTTTGGTTTCCCAGAAAATGGCAAGAAAGCTGAGTCTCTTTTTTTGTTGTTTGAAGCAGAGACTATGTGTTAGAAAGGCTGGTCCGGGTAAAGTGACTGCCAAGTTTGAGCTAAAGCCGCCACCATATCCATTGGTAAGATTTGAACTTTGACGCTCTTAGTCTTTCACTGGTTTCATGTTTCATATGTATATCCATCAGGCTTAGTTTGGTTTCTACAAGATTTTACCGGCGAATAAATGCTCGATTTGAGTTTGACTATTTTCTGCCTACCATGTGTTTGTTATATGTTCTCGGTGCAAAAATCCGTTACAGAAAGTGGAAAAAGTATAGTTTTTAATCAGAGTAGAAATTGGTTGTTAAATTTCTGGTAGTTTAATGAAGTTGTTTAAGAATGACGAGTTATGTTGCTAAAACCGTTCTCCTTTGTGCTGTTGTAATGTATCGTTTTGGTAGAATGCTTTGGAGCCGCATATGAGCAAGGACACGTTCGAGTACCACTGGGGGAAGCACCACAGAACTTATGTGGAGAACTTAAATAAGCAAATTGCAGGAACAGAACTAGAGGGGATGTCGTTGGAAGATATTGTGGTCATGACATACAACAAGGGGGATTTTCTTCCACCTTTCAACAACGCAGCGCAGGTACGACGACAGAATAGACTTTTGTGGATGTTTTGAACTATTTGAGTTGGTAGACAGTCTTTAGAAATGCTACATGGAAATCCCAAATAAGCAAATTCATATCTTTTTGCTAAGTTTAAACAGATGCTGTATGATTTCCAAGTATTCAAGTGTAATGCATAGGAACTTTTAGTGATAGTACAAAATAGAAGATTGTTGATGTTAAGAAAGTTTCACTCTCTCGCTCTCCGTTGCGAGCAAGACATGCCCAAACGCTGGATATGGAGTCTATTTTATTTTAATTAATGTCATTCCTAAACTTTCCTAATTGTTTTTCTCTAAACCGTTTGCAGGTCTGGAACCACGACTTCTTCTGGGAATCCATGAAACCTGGTGGTGGCGGAAAGCCATCTGGGGAGCTTCTAGAGCTAATCAAAAGAGATTTTGGTTCTTTCGAGAAATTTGTTGGAGACTTCAAGACGGCTGCAGCTACACAGTTTGGTTCTGGTTGGGCTTGGCTTGCATGTAAGTTATATAACCAATTATGTTTTCGTATAAGTAGGTGAATTCAGAACATGGCTGACAATCCTTGTTTGATTTCTCCTAATCTAGACAAAGCAAATAGACTCGGCATTGGAAATGCAGTAAATCCTAATCCATCAGAGGAAGACAAAAAGCTTGTAATTGTGAAGAGCCCTAATGCCGTAAATCCACTTGTTTGGGATTATTATGTGAGTATAATGCTTGAAAAAACCCTGTCTTACTATTTCATGCTGTTTAATATAGATCGTGAAATATGATATATCAGTAGTAGTCACTTCTCTTTGTTTAACGATGTTCATTCTTTCTTTCATGCAGCCGCTCCTTACCATTGATGTTTGGGAGGTAATTTGCAGTGATTATGTTTGGTTCTGTTTGATACAAAATTTTTAAACTTCATTTTCTTTAGAAAAAAAAACATATGTTAATATTAATTCCTGCTTACTAACTGCGTTCTACGAACTTGGTTCTCTACAGCATGCTTACTACCTTGACTTTCAGGTGAGTTCAGTTATCATAAAAGAAATAGTCCCTGCTTTTCCATGCAGCTATTCGTGCAGAGTGTCTAGTAAGATTAAAACTGACAATTGCATCTTTCGTTCTTCGTGCAGAACCGGAGACCAGATTACATATCGATCTTTATGGAGAAACTCGTGTCATGGGAAGCTGTCAGTGCTAGGTTAGAAGATGCAAAAGCTGAAGCTGCTGAAAGAGAGAGGGAAGAAGAGAGGAAAAAAGTGGAAGAGGATAAAACATCAGACACCGAGGATGAGGTGTACTTGGACAACAATAGCGATGACTCGAAAGCTGAATGAGTTTCTTTGTTTTTTTTTTTTTTTTTTTGGGTAGTGACTGTAAAATTGGAAAGAATTTTGGTCTGTTATATTTTTTACATTTATAGGACTTAGAGGTCGGTGTACTCGAGCGGCTTTTGCTAGGATTTCACCGTATAGTAGAAATTTTATTCTGCACTGTGAATGTTTCTCTGCTGATTAAAGTAAATCTCTACTATATTATTTCATTCAAACTGGCAGGGTTTCCAACCACAGAACATGTGTATAACATGAAGACATTATTACAGCATCTAATTTACATCCGAATAATTTTAAGAAAACAAACATTATTTTGTTTCCTTGTATTGACGAGAGGAGCAAAATTAATGCCATGAAGCATTCCATCATCTTATGGGAGAAGTTTTGAGGGACAAAAGGCCGTCCAGTTCTGAAAGTCTCGAGTTGCCAGCACAAGGTGGTCCAAACACCTCCCAAAAGCGAAGAGTCTCGTCCGCAGCGGCTGACACCACGGTTAACCCATCAGGGCTCTGCCACAAATCAACAAAATCGACGAAAGTCACAAGATTTGAACTATGAAATATACTTCCCAACCAGCTTTCAGAACGATATCAGTCTTGAGATAGCTAAACCTGAGAAAGGTGGAGAACTCTGGATGAATGGCGCTTCAAGTCTCCCACTTTAGTCATTGACGGATACTTCCACAAGTATAGCTGGTTCCGAGGCTCACTGCTGCTAAAGCCATGTCCGCTTAGTAGCTCCTTGTGATGCCTGTTCCACTCCAATCCACATATCTGAATTCACAAGATTCACAACACAAAAAAACCATGTTATAATTATGTGGCTGGCATATTCCAAGTGATTAATGTGATTAATCGATAAGAATACGACCGAAACGGTGAAAATATTGCATAACTTGCCTGCGCTTTGGTCTCTATGCTGTTAATGCAGGTGCCCTTTTGCGTATTCCATAACTTAATGCTTCCATCGTTGGTGCCTCCTCCAGAAGCAAGCACCTCGGACTGAAATGGGCACCAAGCCAGTGCCTTCACTGCTGCTCGGTGGTCTTTGAAATGGTACAAAAACTTTGAGGAACCCATTTTGGTCGATTCCCATATGTATATGTGATTTTCATTGCCACCACTTGCCAACATATTGCCTCTTTCCGACCATTTCAAACCGCAGACTTCCTCGGTGTGTGCCTCTATTCGGCAAACCACATTGTTTGCCGCCCTAACTGCAAAGCGAAAACATGAAGATCGAACGACAGAATAATAAGAACAAAATGTAATACAGTTCCATCTGACTTCAAAAGTCGGAAGTATAATTACCGTCATGATTTATGATGGACTTGTCTTGGCTTCCTGATGTAAGAATGTGGCCGTTCCATGCAACGGTTGCTACCCTTTTCTTATGATCTCCGAAGGTTCTAAGCTGTGTAAAAATCACGGTTTTAGACCTAACCAGGTGTCTCTAGAGCAACGATTTGCGTAATGAAAAACCGGATGGTTGAACTAGATATTTACAAGTTTGGAAGTTTCAGCATCCCAAAGTTGAAGCTTTGAGCCCATAAATCCGACCGCCAAAGTTTTGGCATCTTTAGACCAGGCTACACTTGTGGGGTAATCATTCCCATCAACTGCCAACAGCTTCTCGACCTTTCGGTTCTCCGAGTTCCAAAGGTACAACTCCGATCCCAACGCGACTGCGAGAACGTTGTTATTCCCCCAGTCGAGTATGTTCATGTAGAAGTCATTCTTGATATTTGGTGCATCCAAAATTCTGGCTTCCATCTGTGTAAATAGACTAAAAATTAAGACACAACAAAAAAGAGAGAAACTTTATTAGGTTTAAAAAAAAAAAAAAAAAACCTTTGGCAAACTCCGGAAGTTATGCTTGGTATGTTTTCCCAGTTCCTCTATCTGATCATCTCGTCGCATCTCGTCCACGCAACGAATCGACTTCCGACTTGATTTCGGGCTCCCTCTGAAAACCAACATCCTGAACGGCTTCCCTTCCGAATCCAACGTCAGTTTCTCCTCCAATTTTTGTCTGTAGATTTCCTGTCACAAACAGAAAAAAGAAATCCAAGAACCCGAATTACACTCACTCAATTCCGATCCTCAAAACCGAAACTTCACTTGTAAAGAAACTAGATTCTAACTTACATTGAAATTGGGATTGCGATTCGACTTGGTCCGGTTTGTCAACAAACTATGGGCTTGATCTAGATCCATCAAACTCCTATTCGGAATAAACCGGTCTCCCTAGTAATCAAAAACTCCGAAAAATAACTCAAATAAAAAACCAAAAAAAAAAAAAAACATATATGAAGAAGTGCAGAAAATCAAAGAAGAGAAGAGTTTCGATAATTTCTTGTACCGGAAAATCATATTGGGTGGTCGAATCGGTACGGAGGCGCGTGGGCGAGTACCAATCGGATTGAAGCTCTGACATGTTTAGGCTAACGGGGTTGATTTCTTCTTGGACTCTGGAAATTGAAGAATTTAAAGGGAAAAATTTTTCTTTCTTTCGTCTTCTCTGCAAAGAAAGAAAGAAAGAAAAAAGGAAACCTTGGAGAAGAAGAAAAGGCATTCAAAGTTATAGGCTAGTGGGTGCGTCTATATCTCCCGCCAAATTTAGTTATTAATGGAAAAAGGGTATTTTTAGCTTAACGGACACTTTTAGGACCGACTCGGCAACGGTTGGGTTCTTGGTGGGCCTTATGGGCCCAAACATCACGGTCCATGATAGGTCCAAATGAACAGATAATATTATTTTTTTTAAGAGAAAAAATTATTAAATGAATAAATTATCTCTCTATTCAAGGACATGGATTTTTTTTATATAGAAAAATATATATATATATATATATATATATATATATACATAATTGTAGTGCAATCACATTGTAATAATGGAGAAGCTATGGGGAACTCATTCTCCATCACATAATATTGTGCCAAAAAAAAAAAAAAAAAAAACTCATCCTTCATTTGTTTGTTTGTTTGTTTTTTCTTTTTGGAGATATGTGGCTTCATTATTATGTATATGTATTTATATTTATATGTATATACACGGATGCTTTAGGAAAAAAGGGATAAAAAAAAAGAATGAAATTTTTTATCCGACAAAGTGCGTAGAAAATTTATGTTGTTATGACTCAAATTTCAAATTGTTACACATGTGGTTGAATTGCATGATTTATGATTCCTGTCACAAGTGATCATGAATTAGTTATAAACGACTGGACTATTTTATGATAGGCTATCATAAATGCATTTTTTTTTTTTAGATATTAAGTCAAGTTAATTAATGAGAATAATACGTGTCTCCCTCTTTCTAGACTTGCATTTTGTCCCATTAATGAAAATCGGATTTATCCTTCAAGTATAATTGAGTCTTTGGATCTCAGAAATTTCTACCGATGAAAAAGACTTGATGACACCCATTGTTTTTTTTGGATGAAAATATCCTATAAATAAAAGGTTTTGATTTTTTTTTAGTGAAATTCAAAAGGTTAAAATAATAAAAGTAATACTTATCACAAGAATATATATACGAACTTTTCCAATATATATATATATATATATATATATATATATTAAAGAGATTATAATGGTTTTCTATTCAAATCTATAAATCTATAAATCTATAAAGCACAGTTTTGAAAAGAAAAATGCAAACCTAACCAAAAAAAAAACGAAAAATAAAAGAAAACTATTTATATTTGAATTTGTTTTAATTAATTTAAACTAAAAAATAAAGACTTTGTTTGGTATTTAAGTTTAACTCAGACTATACTATATATATATATATATTTTTATCAATTTTTATCTTTTTCTGAAAAGTCAACAAAATTTATAACTAGTTTTTGAAAAGTCAATCAACTTTAACTTAAAAATTTCATCTCCAACCGGTGAACCAAACGTAAGTTAAATTTAAACTAATCCCCTACGGCTGTTCATGGTTGGTCAAAAAGAGTTCGGAAATTTTTGTTATGATAGGCTTTTTGTCAAAAACATACTCCAAATTTTCTATTATAAAAAAGAGAGAGTCCGTGGTAAAACCCCTTTTTATATACTCTATCGGTAAAGCACATTTTTAAACCGTTAAAATGTAATCGAATAGTTGAAATGTTGTTTGTATATAATAATATAATACATCTTATTTCATTTTAATATAGATTAATAAATAAAAAAATTAAAATTTTTTTTAAAAAAAACTCGTTTATAGGGGGGTTGGGGCGGACTCGTCGTCGACATCGGGTGGGATGAGGGGGAAGGGGGTGCATGTAGATTTGGTTGAAGGGAGGGGTTGTTCGTTGCCGGCGCCGGGAAGGGGGGAGCGACAGACTAGGTCAACACGGGGGGGGGGGGGGGGAGGGACTGGGTCGACGCTGGACGCAAGAGGGTCCGTCGACGGGGAAGTCGTCGGAATCAGAGAAGGGGTTGGTCTTTTTAAAATTATTATTATTATTATTTTGTTTATTCATTTATACTAATATAAGGTAAGGTGTAATATAATTATTATATACAAATAACATTTCAGTAGTTCGATTATATCTTAACTGTTTAAAAACGAGCTTTACCGAAATGATATATAATAGGGACTTTATCACATATTTTTCTTATAAAAAAATAATAAATAAAACTCAAAATCTCAAAATTAACCCCAAAAATTTGGGAGATTCCAAAAGTCACCCTTTCTTCTTCAACCCCAATCTCAACCACCACCCCCCTGCCCCAGCTTCTAGGTCCCAAATATATATATGCCCCAAACACAAATCAAAACCTCAAACCCAGTTTCACCTCCCAAAAAACCACCATTGAAATCAATTCAATTCGCAGTTCACTTTTAGAGAGAGAGAGAGAGAGAGAGAGAAAGAGAGATGGATGAGCAAGAGCAAGATCACGAGCACGAGCACGAGCACGAGGTCTACGGCGGAGAGATTCCCGGCGACGACGGCGACATGGACGCCGACGTCGACGGCCATGACTACGACGACCCCAACTCCAAGGCACCGTCACCGAATTCTCTCTTCTCTTTTTGTCGTTTTCTCGATCTGGTTCCAAATGGTTAAGAGTTAGGGCTTTAATTTGGTTTCGACAGGATTTGGAGGACATGAAGAAGAGGCTCAAGGAGATGGAGGAAGAGGCCGGCGCTCTCCGCGAGATGCAGGCCAAGGTCGAGAAGGAGATGGGCGCTGTTCAAGGTTTCACCTCTCTCTCTCTCTCTCTTCTTTCTCTCTCTAACTTCTTTACTCTAGTCGAAGTATTTTTTATATATAGATTTATCTATTGGCGGTTATTTGAGCTTTATCGTGAGTTTCATACTTGTTATTTGGTGGATTCAACTTAAAGTTAGTTCCTTTTGGGTGAAAGTGTCTGAATCTTGAGAACCTCATTTGACAGTATTAATGATTCTCTTGGAGCTATTTTGATTCAAATTAATGTTTGTCAATTGTCTTAATTGTGTTTAAAATTATTGTTCCCAAAACTCTAATGTCTTTTAGCTTGAACTTTTGTCAAATTGCCCAACATGTTTTTTCGATTTCTCCTGAAAAAAAGAAAAGGAGAAAAAACATGTTTATTCGAGTATTTTCCATGAATCTGCATTCTCATTATGTGTTTATTATTGCATTGTGAAGAAGAAAAGCACATTTGATAATTAATTTGTGATGCAAGATTTGTATCATGTCTAAATGCATTACGATAGCACAAGTGGTCTAGGTGAAAGCGAAATTTTTAATTGCTTAACTTTTTTAACTTTTTGATTTTTTGCACGGTTGTGTGTTTTTAAAGAGTTGTTGAATTATGGTTTGAATCAAGAAATAAACTGATATGTTGACTGTATATGCTAATTGTTCATGGTTTGTTTTCTTGGATGTTTCTCGATTTTAGTTGGTATGCTTCTAGGTTTAGTGCCTTCCGAACTCTTTTCGCCTTTGGTTAATGTTTTTGTTCATTTTGAATATGAATGAAGATTCCTCAAGTACTTCTGCAACTCAAGCTGAAAAGGAGGAGGTGGATTCCCGCTCTATTTATGTTGGTAATGTGAGGCTTCTATCCATTTTCTTATCCTGTTACAAATTGGAATTCTGTTGCTAGATTTTCTTGCTTGGTCTTGCAAATTCATATGGATGTCATTTATCTTCTAAAACTGATTAACGGAAGATGGAATCTTGATTGGTGATAGTACTTGATCCTGGTGCGTGTAGGCTTATTGTATCAGAGATTTTTTTGCTTTAGTGTTCGCCTGGCTGGTAGTTTGCTTTAATTTCATGGTTTTTGCTACTTGATCTGATTTGGTTAGGCATCTTAAGCTTTTTCGAATCATTCGGTTTAGGCATCGAGCATTATTTTTCCAGCTGTAACTTCTAGGAGATCTGTTACCACAGAGTTGAGAAACATTGTTGAGATCTTGATTATCTTTGCTGAAACGTAAAAAGCATTCACACTATCGAGTTCACTCTGGGTTGGTCATATGCTTCGTATTTGATTTATTGTTTCTGATTTTATTTAGACTTTTCATTCTAGCTTTCTTCTTTAGTAAAAAGAAATTGTTATCCCACTCTAATCCTCTTCTTGGATAAAAATGAATTACTATGTTATCAGCAACATAGAAATTTATATATTTATATTATTAATCTAAAAAAAAAATTATATGCTAATATAGTCCTTCATGTGATGGTACAAGCTATTGAAGCTTTTTTTATTTAATCAAATATTGTTTTAAGCAAATTAACCCCGAAGTTTTGTTTTGTTGAAACTAGTGGATGTCATATTACTGTGTGCTCAAATATGCTCTGGTTCTTTACTGATTTTCATGCAGTTCACGTGGAATAGCTGTTTCATACCCATTTGCCCTAGGGAAATAAGAATAAAAAATAAAAAATAAAAAAATAAAAAATATTGCTTGATGCTGGAAAACTGTTGGAAGCAAGATTGAGTAAGCTCAGTTTGGTTGTATGTTTCTTGAATTCAGGTTGACTATGCATGTACGCCTGAGGAAGTTCAGCAGCATTTTCAATCTTGTGGAACTGTCAACAGAGTTACAATTTTGACAGACAAGTTTGGCCAGCCAAAGGGATTTGCTTATGTTGAGTTTGTTGAAATCGATGCTGTTCAGAATGCTCTTCTGTTGAATGAATCAGAATTGCATGGTCGTCAATTGAAGGTCCTTGAACTTGATCTTTATGGACATTAATTTTCCTAGGTTCATTCATTTGATTATAGTGGTTTAATGCGTTTATAGGTCTCTGCTAAGCGGACAAACATTCCTGGAATGAAGCAGTATCGGGGAAGGCGACCTAGCCCATTCTCCCGCTCCCGGAGGCCATTCATACCTGCCCCATTTTATCCTTCATATGGTTATGGGTAAGCACTAGAATTTTTATACCGTTTCTCTTCTTTTTCATGTGAAGGTGTTTATAGAGTAGCTCCGTTAGTATATCGAAAGTGCTACTCGGTTGAAAATAATATTTAGGTGTAATATATGCGGAAAGGTGATGGAGTGGTATCATTTTGCGAGGTTTTATAATTAAGGCTTGTTATTTTTACTTCCGTTTTGGTATGTCCTAAACGTATTCCTGAATGTCCATATCTCATCTTCTATAGTTGTACCGCACATTATGAAGATCAACAACTTAACTTTAGCTTTGGTCCTCCAATCACTTTGCTTATCAGTTAGGCTATTTTCCGCTAGGGACACAAATTACTGATCGAATCATGTAGCACTTGACTCGGTAGGATATTGCTTAGCCCCACCTAAGATAAAATGAACGGTGAAGATTAGAACCTACAATGATACTCGCTGTTTCTGCATTGCTTCACTTCAGGTCCGTAAAAGCATTATTTGATTCCGGCACATCACAGAAGTGTCCTTAATGAATTGTAGAATTCTTGACTGGGCTACGATATCTAGATAACCGTAGTGTATTTGTGATGCCATTGTTGGAAACTTGTTGTTTGTTGGTTGGTTCTATAAATCACATATCCCATGCGAAATAGATTGTAGATTTCTAAGTTGCATCAATTTCTAATCTTTCCCATTTGCAGGAGGGTTCCGAGGTTCAGGCGGCCGATGCGGTACAGGCCATACTGATAATGAGTTGGGTGTTAAATGGTTGGACGGTGGATGTCATTGTGGAACTACCGTAAATTAAATTGTTTTAATCTGGATGAGAGAAGTTTTATCGTCATTTGTGCTGACCATGGCCAACTTGATCCATTCTCGAATCGGAAGCATGTGTAGGAGAGATTACGATTATGTTCATCCAAATCACGCATTTACTTGCTTTTCGGGGGTTATGAGAAGATGCAACTTCCTGCTCTAGAGGATATGATGTTTAGCTGTATGCATTGGAAATAATTTCCGTGTTACATTTGTAACGTTTCTTAGTTAAGCGTGGACAAGGTTTAACATGAAGGATTTAATTGAGTGTTGATTAGTGAAGTTGCTGCATTTAATTATGAACTCGCCGGTATTTGTTAAAAATACTACGTTAGGATCTTTGAAGAAAAAGAACAAGTTGGAGTAGAAAAATGCAGAATATAATTTCACAGTAGCCGTTTTTAGAGATTATTGTTGTTTATTGAAGTTATTTTTACTTTTTTTTTTACCCCAAAAAAAAAAAGTTAT
This sequence comes from Ficus erecta, assembly GCA_008635985.1. Classification (NCBI taxonomy): domain Eukaryota; kingdom Viridiplantae; phylum Streptophyta; class Magnoliopsida; order Rosales; family Moraceae; genus Ficus; species Ficus erecta. Next base: position 788,140 of record BKCH01000873.1, on the reverse strand, counting down.
TTTACTTTTAGAAGATTTGTGTTTCTTAAAGAGCTGCATATCATCATTGCTTTATATTATCATTTTAAGTTCATTTCTTTTTCCCGGAGTCGTACTCGTGTTTTGAACGGAAATTTTGTTTTTGTTGTGTGTGTTTTGCTACTAGATCCAAATCCAAAAAGAAAAAAAAATTTTTTTTTGAATGATAAATTTAGAGATTATTGTATTAATTTTACACAAAAAAATTAAAAGTTAAATTAAGGTTAACTGAAATTTATGTAAAAGTGATGAATTTGTATCATGTTGGTTAATAAATAAAAAAAAAGATGGTTATTTAGGTAAATTTTTCAATTCCCTCTTAAAGAATTAATCAAGCTACTTGTGCTAGTTTAGTTGGTGAGAGAAGGGGGTTTTTAGAGGGAAGGGGGTTTTTAGGTCCAAAGGTTCAGACTATGTTTGATAACAAAGTTTAACTATAATTAAATTGTATTTTTTCATATTAATTTTTATTTTTTTCTGAAAAGTCAACAAAATTTATAACTAATTTTTAAAAAGTTAATCAACTCAAATTTAAAAATTTCATCCCATCTCAAACTCAACCCAAACACCAAACGAACCCAAATCTTAATTCTAACTCGATGTTGAATCCTGATGGGCCGGAATGGGCCGGTCTCCCAACCTGCAGTTGAAGACGTCACGGCCCATGGTCATCTACGGTCTGGTTTCGCAGTCGCAGCTTTCTCAGAAGTCGGATTACTCATCAGATTCCGAGGGCGCATACATTTCTTCTTTGATCTCCTCCTTGAAGCAATTCTTGTTTTCGATTTTTTTTTTTTTGTTAAAATAAATTAAGAAGAAAATTTAATTGTGGGTTTGGAGGAGCGGGTTTCAATGGCGTCTAGCAAAGAAAGTGATGAATCGGCAGATTCTCCATCGTCGTAAGCTCGAATCACTGTTCTCTCTCTCGCTTCCTTAATTTTTATGGTCTTTCCCCCCCTGTTTGGGAGCTGAGAAAATGTAGGAAAGGGAAACCAAAGATGATATTTTTTGTTGTCAAGTCAACCCTTTTCTTCAGTAGAAATGCATGATATACAAAATTACGCTGCTTTCTTTCTTTACTTTTCTCCGATATTTTAGTTTCATTTTTCGTGTGAAAAATTTTACCAGAATCCAAACCTAGGTCATTGAGAAAACTATTTTTGGATTATGACTCTTAAAAAAAGTGTTTGCTCCAATGATTTGAATGATTTGTAGGCCAAAGAGCATATACAAGGATCCAGATGATGGACGCCAGCGGTTCTTGCTTGAATTGGAATTCGTTCAATGCCTTGCCAATCCCACTTACATCCATTGTTGGTTCTTTCTTTCAATGCCTTAAGATTCTCTCAATTCTATCTGTCAAATGATGTTTTTGTGAATAATTATGAAGTCATTTGTTTGTTTGTTTAACTTCTTTTTTTTCCTTCGGTTGAGTACTTTAAAATTACCCCACTAGAGGGAATGTCATTTCTCACTTTGCCTTTTGTTACTTGGCAGTGTTATATGCTAATGGCATGGTTAGAAATTGGTTAGAAAAACTATTGGTTTGTAAACTGATATATGATAATGGCTTAGGGGTACAACGATCGGGTTGGGGTTTTTTGGAGGCGGTTTGAGAGAAAATCAACCAAAAACTCAACACATTAACTGCGCTGCCCAAATTTTTGTGGTTAATGGCATGGGCCATGACACCATCCATTTTGAGCGGTGTGGGGCGGTGATGGTGGTTGGAGCGGCTTGGTGGATATTTTTAGGCACCCCAAATAGTGGAGTGTGGATTCCTCGAGTTAACGCCGATTACACATCTAGGATGTAGATTAAGACCAATATGACAATTTCCTGGATGATAATATGAAAGGGTTAAGGCCTAATATTGGCAATCAATTATAACTTTGTTAGTGCGAGTGTTTTAATTGTCTTTCCTTCTCTAAATACAGATTTGGCTCAGAATCGATATTTTGAGGATGAAGCTTTCATTGGCTACTTGAAGTACCTTCAGTATTGGCAACAGCCTGAGTACACAAAGTTTATAATGTGAGCTAATGCGTTGAACTCATGTGAGCTACTGATTTTATATTTAAGTTAAAAGAAGGCGAGCTTTTCTGAATCAACTGTTTGTCTGTTTCCAATCATCCGTTATTCTTTTCTTGATTTATTCCATCACCTTAAATTTATTTCCTTTTCAGGTATCCTCATTGTCTATTTTTCCTTGAGCTTCTCCAAAATCCAAACTTCCGTAATGCTATGGCACATCCTGGCAACAAGGTCAATTTCTAATGATTCTCTATCCTTTTAGTTGTCATTCAATGTTGTTTAACTAGTTATTGTACCGTCGGATAAACAATTGAAAAACATTATAAATGTTGTGAAGTTGCGTATCTTTTTCGTTTATTTCATAGACCACTATGTTTATTTCTTCCCTCAATAGATTTTGAAATTATCTCATACTTCTTGTAACTTTTAGGAATTGGCACATAGACAGCAATTCTACTTCTGGAAGAACTACAGAAACAACCGATTAAAACACATACTACCAAGACCACTTCCTGAACCTCCTGCTGCACTCCCTGCTTCTGCCCCACCTCAGCAACCTATGCCGCCAGTGACTGCTACTACTATTGCAATGCCTGCTGCTTCTGCTCTCGCTCCCGTCCTTTCTCCTATGCAGTATGCTAACCCCCCGGGATCTTCTCTCACAAAAACTGAAATGAGGAATAGTGTGGTTGATCGAAGAAAGAGAAAGTATGCACATTTAATTAAGGATTTTGTTCTTATATTGTTGGCAGCTGTTGCATTAAAAAAAAATGAGGGGAAAAAATAACCATGTGGGCAAGTATTCTGATGGGTTCAGAGCAAAAAAAAAAAAAAAAAAGTATTCTGACGGGGACATGCTTGTTAATTGCTACAGGAAAGACGGTTAAGTTGACCTAGCAAGTAACAACATTAGAAGATACTAGATGAGGTAAAGCATACTTTCTTTTTCCAGGTTTGAAAGAGGATTTCTTGCTAATTTTTCCTATACATACATATATAGATATACATATATATATAGATATATATATATATATATATATAATATGTGGTGGGGAATGCTGAAAGCTCAAGTGGCTAACCAACATGGGAACTCAGGAGAGGAGTGAAAACTGTGGCCAGGAATTACCTAGGAAAGGCTTGCCTGTGAGCTGAGCCTTTGTTTCATAGACAACTTTACTAAAAAGAACTCCTGTTCTCCTCTCCTGTAAGGCTAGATGTGACTTAGACTTGGATATAACAATGGAGTTTAAGGCCCTTTGATTTGTTTGGGCCTGCACATCTAGAAATTGTACTTTTTTTTTTTTTTAATTGGTAAGCACCCACCTCCCATTCTAACCTACAAATTTTTTTACACTTGCCAAGGATTGAACCTTGGACTTATCGGACCTAAACCCCAAAGTCCCCCTTCCCTCACCAACTGGGCTAGCCCCAACTGGCTGTCTAGAAATCGTACTTGTTTTTGTGATATGCAGAGTCCACAAATTAATAACATAATTGATTTTTGCTTATAGTACTTTCCACTTAAGCATCATATTTGTAAGATCAACAATATGCCTTTTAATGGTGAAATCTTATCCTTTCTCTCTTGCATGTGTGGAATCATTGAACTTTGATCGAAGTAGTAGCATTTTAACATGTTCGGATGTTCTTGCTGCCGTCTTTTTGAAAAAACCTTTCTTGTTGGACTATAGGGGATCCGAGTTCAAGTGGGAGCTGCAAGGCCTCTTCAAAATGCGAGTATGTTGGCATTTGAGATATGGACGGACCTCGGAGACAATTAGGACGCAGCGTAGGTCAGTGACAATGTCAAAAAACTTGCGGATTTTTGCCAATTCCTTTAGTACTTATTAATCACATGCTTGTTTTGGACCTTATTATATTAGGAAGAGAGCTTTGGAATACCATTCTATGCCCTGTAGTTGAACTTTCTCCAATTGATCCCTCTCTCTCTCTCGCGCACGAATGCGCACGCGCACGTGTTTTCTTTGTTTAATGTGTTAAACTCACGCACGAAATGCCTGCTGTATTATTTTATTCAAATTAGGAGAGGTCATGACTCGATTCATCAACATCAAAGAGACGCAAATAAGTGAGAGAAAAGAGAAGATAATGTAGAATAAGAAACATGCACGTCTAAAATTGGATACATTTCAACAGGCGTTCAGTCAACTGCACCTTATATAGAAACTTGTAAAGATGTCCTTCAAAAAGTTATTTTTTAAAAAAAAAAAAAAGGAAAGAAAAAGAAAAAGAAGAAGAAACTTAGAAGGATGCCACGATTTGGGATATGGTCTTAGAAGGCCAATTAGTTGGCATAAGATTGAATTCTGATTGAAAAAAAAAAAAATTATTTTGCCTTTTTTCTTCTCAAAAGTCAACTTGCAGATTGAAATCTGATCAAAATTGACATTTCTCTTCTCAAACTCTAGTCGCAATTTGATTCCTTTTTTTTTTTTTGACTAAAAGTAACTCGATAAATGACGGGTCTCAGCTCTCAAACAGCTTAGAATTTACCATTTTATTCCATACGTGCAGTAGAAAAGTCTATTATTATTAGGGGTGGCAATTCGTGTCATGTGTCGGGTTCTTGTTGTGTTAGAGCCGTGTTGATTATTTCTTCCCCAACCCGAATGCGACCTGTGTCACGAAAACGACTTCAAACCGCGATACAAACATGACACGAACCCATAACAAGACACGAACCGAACTTGACCCGCAATACGAAATTGACCCGCGACACGAACTGAACCCGTGACACGAACTGAACCCACGATACGAATTTGATCCGAATTGAATCCGCAACTCGAATTGGACTCAAATTGAACTCGCATTTAATTTGAATTTGACACAAAAACTAATTCAATTTAAGCAAATTATATCCCAAATTCATAAAAAGGTAAAGTAAAAAGGATTTAGGGTTTTTTTTTAAAAAGCATATCAAACTTTTTTGGGTCGGACTCGGGTTGTGTTCGGGTCACCCGAAATTGACCCCAAAAAAAAAAGTCGTGTTCAGGTTTTACGGGTCCAACCCGAACACAACCTGTTTTACCCGTGTTAATTTCGGATCACCCGAATTTGACACGCTCTCTATTTTTTCCAACCCGAACCTGTGAAATTCGTATCATTTTCGAATCATATAGTCATGTCGTGACCCGTATTGCCAGTCCTAATTATTATCCAAGTCTAAGACCGTTTGGTACAGACTGGGACGGAACGTTGAGGGGCGTTGCAGGAGGGTTTGAATGGAGTGGAACGTCGACGGTGATGGTTGCTGGTTCAATCCCGCCTTGCATTCACAAAAATGCTTGCACTCTCACGGTTAAAATGTATTAAATTGAATTCCATCAAAGATTTTATTGTTAATTATGGAGTTAACTTAAATCCATGGTGGGGTTTTATTAGGATAGTCCGTGATCGGATTTTCTTTTCCCAAATAAAAATTCAAATTGATGTAAAATGCTGTACAGACTCGAATCAAGCCTTTTTTCATCATCCTTTTTTTTTTTTTTTTAATTCTCCCACGTGAAACAAACTCTAAAATATTTTAATTTTTCTACCAAAAAAATGTTTTAGTTTTGATTTAGACTAAATTCATGTTCTTAGGGATAAGATTGTTAGGCATGGCTTGGGTTACTGACAACTCGCCATCTCACATCTAAGCCCACCGAGCTCTGAATCTGGACTACTGTCCACGTTTGACAGCTCTGTATATTATTATTATTATTTTGTAGAAACATTCTCTGTATATTATTCAACTACAATGAATTATTACTATTACTATTATTTAATTATCATTATTATTTTAAGTAAATGCCATCTCAGTCTCCTCCAATCTCATTATTACTATTATTTAATTATCATTATTATTTTAAGTAAATGCCGTCTCATTCTCGTCCATCTAATAACGAACAAAAGAAAAATGTGTGGAAAATAAAAGAAAATAGCGAAGACCTGGTTGTTGACACTTGAACTCATCTATCCACGTCACGCAAACGCGGCGAAACGACTGTGAATTCATTCAAGTTTGGACAGTCGGAAGGTTTCTGAAGTTGTCATCCTTATTAATATAAGAATAATATACTAATGCTCCGTTTGCCTCACCATCTCAACTCAAACTAAACAACTCAAATCTCATCATGTTTTTTGTCTTTTCTGAAAAAGTTTTTTGTCTTTTCTGAAAAAGTCAACAAAATTTACTATGCAAACTTAAAAATCTCAACTCAACTCAAACTGAACCTGCGATCCAAACGAACCCTAAAAAGAAGTGTCTAGCGACAAGATAAGCCTTTCCAGCTAATATGAAAATTATACTAGGTTTGAGCTGAAAATTTTTGGATTTGGATTATGAATTTAAATGGTATGTGTATTTGGGAGAGAGAAAATTAAATATAGTATATATTTCTGAAAAATAAAAATAAAATTTTGAATTTGAATTTGTGCTTGTATTTGAGTTTAATGAAAAATTCCTTTGAAAAAATAAATTAAAATAAATAACTTTGGGTTCGTTTGATTCATGAGTTTGAGTTGAAATTTTTAAGTTTCAATAGTAATTTTTTTTGAATTTTCTGAAAAGACAAAAAACTTTATGAGAAAAGGACAAAATTTTTTTGGGAAAAAGACAAAAAAAAGTTTGAAAATTATGGTTTAAACTTGTGAACCAAACAAGCTATTTGCATTGAAAAAGACGGTAATTTGTAATTGTAAGGATGAGTTGTGATGATATTATATTCATTTATTTATTATATGCAGTGGCGTAGTGAGAGAAATTTTTTCAAGGAGGTGTGAATAAAACAACAATTTTGAACCAAAATTACAATCGTAATATATATTATTATCGTTTATCTACTAATATTTTTGGTTTTTTTTTCCCTAAATATTCTGAGCTTTTAATAGAATTTAATTAGTTTTAAAGCTTAGATTTCACAAAATTATGAATTTACCTACTAGTATAATTGATTTTGATTTATACAAAAAAAAAAAAAAAAAAAGATGATTTTGATTCATTTGAGATACTAAGTTTTAAATGTGAGTACTTAAAAATAAAAGAAAAATAGGTGAATTCTAAAGTTTTTTTTAAAATTCAGGGACAAACAAAGGATCAAATTATAAAACATTTTATCATAGGGCAAAAATTGTAAAATCATCATTTTTAGATGGTCAAAAAGAAATTTCTTGAAAATCCAGAGGGAGCATATTCCCCCCCTCGTCCTCACCTCCCTCGGGCCCTGATTTTGTGCATGAAAGACGAGACCAATTTTATAACGTGAACCCCCATATTTATGCAATTCTAAAGGTCAAACTAAGCCTTGACTAATCTTTTTATTTTTTATTCTTTTTTGGCTGAAGATTAATCTCTTTATATATATAATATATATATAAGTTTTGTGACTATATTACCCCTCACAAGTTACCCTTTCGATGTACCCAAACGTTATTTACACGTTGCATTATTTGCAATATTATATTTTTCATTTTTTTTCCATATTATTAATTAGCATGGCTTTAGCATAGTTCCTGTGGAGACATTGAACTTTAGAGCTCTATGTAATGATGAAATATAACGAAATATAACAAAAACTAACAGTTCAATTTTTTTTGGGTAGAAATTCTCCCTTCTAGCAATCTACTCTAAAAATTCGGAGAAATTCTCCCTTTCCTTTTTTTTTTTTTTTTTTTTTTTCTAATTATCTTATATATATATATACATTTAAAAAAAAAATTAGGATTCGTTTAGTTCGTTAGTTTAGTTATCTTTTTGAAGTTGAAATAGTAAATTTTGTTGACTTTTCAGAAAAGACAAAAAACTTTTTGGGAAAAATACAGACTTTTGAGGAAAAAGATAAAATTTAAGTTGAAAAAGTTGATTTTGAGAGAGTGAACCAAACACACTATTAATGTAATTTTGGCAAAATTCAAGAATAAAGCCATACACTGTGTCATGAGGTCCAATGTAAAAACGACCAACAAGGAGCAAAGTTAAATATAAGTTTGGTGGAAATTGGTTGTAGGCAGCCATGAAATTTTTAAAACTTGAGCATCCTTTGATTGACATAACTTGATTGACACAAAAATTCATGATGACAAACTAGCCATCATGGTTATGCAAGGACTTCTTTTTCTCTTTAGCAAAAAAAAAAAAAAAAAAGACTCCTTATTAGATCTTGTACCTTCTTTCAATTAGTGTACAATTTCACTCATTTTCAGAGCATCTTTTTCTTTTTCTTTTTCTTTTGTAATTTTCCATTAGTTTACGGTTTCATTAATTTGACCCAGTTGAGAGTGGTTGTCTGCCTCTTATTTGAGAGTGGTTGTCTGCCTCTTATTTCTCGTATTGTTTGGCCTTTAATGCAATTGAGTGGAAGATCATTTTTGTTTTTAATGAAATAGTTTTTTCAATGAATGAGCAAATGGTACGCAGTGAAATTCATTTTTTAAGATATACATGCAGTCCAAATATCTGTTTAGAGACCTAAATACAATCTAATTTTGTTCAATGTTTTGTACTTTATAATTTTCATTAGGTTACAGTTTATAGTTTTTCCTTTTTAAAGACTTAAATGGGCACGTGCATCATATTGTATTTTGTACAAATTTACATGTATTATTTATTTATTTAGGGTATGTCTATTGTCCTTCATTAGAAAAAAGAAGGACGGTCCTTCACTTTTGATTTGGGCCTTTTAGATCATTTTAAATGGTGAGGATTGCTTGAAGGGTATAGTCAAATATTTGAAACTTGAATAACTAAGAACATTGTTAAATAAACAATCAAGTGGGTGTAGAAACCAGCAAACCGTCGTATGATGATGAAAAGCTTGTGAATCATGGACTAGTGGGCACAATAAATGTTTCTCTTTCTAATGCTTAGCAACTTTTTTTTTTCATAATAGAATTTTTATGTTTTTTTTTTTTTTTTTTTCAATTTTAATGAAGAAAATATTACATATATGATAAAGTGAATCAAATCATCCATACTCCATTTCCAGTACAAGAGGAAGATTTCAACTAAACAAATACATTGAGAAAGATTTTAAAACCATTTATGTATAAAGTTAAAGGCACGCTTGACATATCATATCTTATTATTTTTCAGAGTATTTAAATAAATTGTTAGAGAAAAATTAACACTCATATTCTTTAATTTTTAATTACTAATATTGCAGTAACACTCTTTTGATTGAATTCTATACTCTTGAATTATTACAAACTATTTATTTAATTCTGTTATCAATTGTAAACTCGTTTCTTATTAATAATGTTTAATGTACTAATTAGATGACTACAAATCTTTTATTTCTGTTAAGACAAATCTTCTATCGAGTGTGAACTCGTATCTTAGGACAAATCTCACGTATTTCTTGTTATTTAGGATGTGTTTGAAATACTAGTTTGATCTGGAAATTTTAAGGTTTGAATCGGTTGATGTTTTAAAAACTAGTTAAGAAATTTAATTTGTTGACTTTTTAGGGAAAAAAACAAAAAACAAAAAACAAAAAAAAAAAGTTGAATTTTTATATTAGAACCTGAGTTCCAAACGGAACATTAAAAAAAAAAAAAAATCTTCCCACGGGAAATAGATTGAATAACTCATATTTTTAGTTAAACTTTTATATCTTATTATACAGAGAAAGACTGATTCACCATTTTTAATTTTTTAATTAAATGGTGTATAAATATACATTTGTTAGATATTTTTCTTCACATAAATCTAAAAAAAAATTAACTAATGTTATGCTTATTCTACCTAAATATTACTCTATTACACATTTATGTTATGTCATCATTTGAGAACATAAAAATACATACGTGCACTTCATAAAATAAATAAAAAACACTTGTGAAATTACTATTTCAACCACCAATAATAGATTAATTTACTGAATTAGCCGGTCAAATGCTGCTATTTAACTACTCCACCGGATAACAAAATAACATCACTATTAAATATTAATAACTTTTTCTCAAAATAACTTTTTATTTTTTAATTAAAAAAAAACACACACACATTAACGAAGAACGTTCCTATATAAAAGCATGCTAGCACAAGCCTATTAAATTTATTTGCAGGACAATAATATCAGGCTACTTACCTTTCTTGGCCTGCTGGCGTAGCATTGTAATCCATAACAACGGCTCAATTTTTATTTTTTTTTACCCTACTTATCTTCCCAAACAACCATTACTCTATCCAACAAGGCTTTTATGGTAATTTACGACCAATATAGTCTTTTTGTGCATACGCCCAAATTGGAAACTAAACATAAAAAACTATCCAACCAAATGGGCTAATTTATCACCCTTTTAATATTTGTTTTTATTTTATTCTATATATGTATATATGTATATCTTTTTACCGGGTGAGTTTCCTCTCCGTTTCGGAGACTCCATGACAAGTACACCTCCCCTTTACTCCTCCTATATATACGCATATATACTACATATAAATATATGCCCACACATATATATTTTTCACTCACCACATTTCCCAAATCAACTTTCTTTCAAAACCCACATTCCTGAATTTCCTCAAATTCTTTCTCTTTCACTAGATTATTGTTCTTCGCTTGAAAAGTTTTTCTTCTTTCTGGGGTTGTCTTGAGTAATTTTTCTTTTTTTTTCTTCCAATCTCAATTCGTTTTCTTCGATCAGCCAGCCGCCATGAACGCCCTCGCCGCAACAAGCCGTAACTTTCGCAAAGCGGCTCGTCTTCTCGGTCTTGACTCCAAGATAGAGAAGTCTCTCTTGATCCCCTTCAGAGAGATCAAGGTTTTAGCTTTTATCAATTATTTTTTTTCTTCTTTTTTTGTTTTTTTTGTTTTTTTTGTTTTTTGTAACTCTGTGTCTGTTTTTTTCCGCTGGACCAGGTGGAGTGCACGATTCCCAAGGACGACGGGAGCTTGGTGTCCTACGTTGGATTCAGAGTCCAACACGACAATGCACGTGGCCCAATGAAAGGAGGGATCAGATATCATCCTGAGGTGATTCCAGTTTTTGTTTTTTTTTTTTCAAATAAAATTTGGCCTTTTGGGTTTCTGTTCAATTTTTTTGTCCGTGAAAGATGCCACTGGCTTTTGGGGGGGTTTTTGTTTTTTATTTTTTTATTGCCTTTTTGGATTCTGTTCATGATTTTTGTCTTTCTCTCGTCTGAAGATGTCATTTTTGCTTTTGGCTCCGGGGATTTTGGATAATTTATAATTAATTAATATTAATTATGCTTAAGTAATCTTAAAACAGTTGATTAAGGGCAAAAAGGGTTTCACATAAAAATGTTTAATCTAACCTTTAGCAAAAAGGAATTGACCATTTTGCAATTGAAATTAATATAATGAACAGAAAAATGACTAGTTCGAGGCTTCAAGCACTAGTCTTTAGCTTTTGAAAAGTTGTGTGTTTGTGAAAAGCTTTGTTTAAGAACAAAATTGAGATAAATTGGATCTGTAGTTTGTTAATTTTTGTTTGGTGAGTTCTGTATTGAAGTGTTGTGTAACTTGCTGTTGAAGGTTGATCCTGATGAAGTAAATGCTCTGGCTCAACTTATGACTTGGAAGACTGCGGTGGCAGACATTCCATATGGTGGAGCTAAGGGCGGGATTGGGTGCAACCCGGGGGAGTTAAGTAAGAGCGAATTGGAGCGGCTCACTCGTGTCTTTACGCAAAAAATCCACGACCTTATTGGGATTCACACCGATGTCCCCGCACCAGACATGGGAACCAATGCCCAGGTTTGCTGACACTTTCACTTTAAACATCTCTTATGACTGTTTTTCGAAGAATTTTGTGATAGGGTATGAAAAAATATATAGGTGGATGGAATTTGCCGAACATCTCATAGTAAAAAACTGTGTCCTGTGGGCTACAATTTTCTTGAAAGTTGTTTTTTTTTTTAATATTTTTATTGATGTGGAAACTATTTTTATGCAGACAATGGCATGGATTTTGGACGAGTACTCTAAATTTCATGGTCACTCACCTGCAGTTGTGACAGGAAAGCCCATTGTAAGTGCTAAGCACTAAAATCGATATGGTATATTTATTGGAATTCTCCCTCGGTTTTCTTCTCTAAGTCTGTCAATTTTTTGAAATTTAGGATCTTGGTGGATCGGTCGGCCGGGAGGCTGCAACTGGGCGCGGTGTTGTTTTTGCAACGGAAGCTTTACTTGCTGAATATGGGAAATCAATCGAGGGTTTGACGTTTGTTATTCAGGTACAATGACAAAACATCAATTTCTCAAGCCTTGATACTTTTTGTCTTCTTTGTCAAAATGCTTACTCAATATGTCGAAAGTTGTTTCCTTATTAGTTTACTTTCTGTAGGGGTTTGGAAATGTGGGATCTTGGGCAGCCAAGCTCATTCATGAGAGGGGTGGCAAGATTATTGCCATAAGTGATATCAGTGGTGCAATTAAGAACCCCAATGGCATTGATATACCGGAGTTGCTGAAGCACAGAGAAAGTAACGGAACCTTACTAAATTTCTCCGGTGGAGTTGCCATGGATCCTAAGGAACTGCTTGTTCATGAGTGCGATGTTCTCATCCCTTGTGCTTTAGGAGGAGTTCTGAACAAGTACAACCCTTTCCCAACATCCTTTTTCTCTGCCTTAAATTGTTGTTGAATCAATTCTGTCTATTGACAACAATCTTTTTAATTGACTTGATATCTCATATCCATCGAATGAAAACAATCGGTGGTTAGATTTGATTGGAAATCGTATTCTAGAAAAGATCAATAAGTTACAATACGAGTTTTTTTTTTTAGATTCTTCGGGTTTACTTATATTCTTCACTTCTCCTTTTGAAGGGAAAATGCTCCAAGTGTTAAGGCCAAGTTTATAGTAGAGGCAGCAAACCATCCAACCGATCCCGAAGCTGATGAGGTATTATCATGTATTTTCTCTTTCTGGACTTGTATTTTAGAAAAGTTCAACTCTGATGGATGAGATTTAATTGCTGCAGATTCTATCTAAAAAAGGCGTTATAATACTTCCCGACATATACGCAAATGCTGGTGGTGTGACTGTTAGCTACTTTGAGTGGGTTCAGGTAAGGAAGAAGAGGAAAAAGACAGACTTGTTTTCCTGTTGATATATTTATCTCAGTAAAGAGTACTATATAAGTTCAGTTGTTAACGCGTACAACCCCACAAATTTGCGTTGGACTAGTGATAACGGAGATAACTGACTTACTAAATTTCAATTTCATTTTTCAGAATATTCAAGGATTCATGTGGGACGAAGAAAAGGTGAATAGCGAACTTAAGAAATACATGACCCGAGCTTTCCATAACATCAAGGGCATGTGCAAGACGCACGATTGTGATCTCAGAATGGGTGCCTTCACGTTGGGCGTAAACCGCGTTGCTCGTGCCACTGTTCTAAGGGGATGGGAAGCATGAGGAGCTTGAATCCAACATCTTGCATCTCTTATATATTTTTACTTTCCCTTCAAAATTGTCTCAGCTGAGCCATTTTTCGACAGTATACTCATTCATCAAGGGAATTAATTTATCCAAAAATATAATTGTTTTTTCCCTAATCAGTTATGTTGTAAGCATTATTACCATTGTTGTCAATTGAAGAAACATTATTTTCATCCAAGAAGCTGTTCTCTTTGCTTAATCCTCCGGTTTTGTTTTTGTTGGATGATTCATTAGCGATATGTACGTGTTGGTTGAATTAAACATAGTTTTATTTCGAACCCTTGCACTAATTCAACTCCTCTGAGATCGAAACTTTTAAAGAAGCAGATAGGGATAACAGAAAGCTTTGCCCATATCTCTACTGACAACTAACATGAGAGGGAAGATAAGCTTTTTTAAACTTCAAAGCATGGGCTTGTTCCATCCACTTTTTATCTACAAGCTCGAAAAATAAAAATATAGGAAAAAAAAAAAAAAAAGCAAAGAAAAAACAGAGGAGGAAGTGGTAGAAGAAAATCTATCTTGGAAGAGTCATGGCTTCCATTGCCATATCCGCTTCATTGCAAAGAGCATGCAGCTCATATCACATTGCTAAGAAGCAGCAGCCTCAACCGAAACTCGCTCGATCTTTGGGGACAAAGCAGGCTTCTACTAATGCTGTGACTCTCAAGGTAGAAGGCCAAACAAGTTTGGGGGTAACTGAACAAGTACAAGACAAGTCTGGTTCACGCATCGATGAACTGGGCAATGCTGAATACACAGCCAAAGATGGCACGGAAACAGAATCTTCTGGCATGAAATTTACCGACCAGCGGTGGAAGAACGGGACATGGGATCTCAACATGTTTGTCAAGGATGGAAAGATGGATTGGGATGGTCTCATTGTAGCAGGTTCTCTCTAGATCCGTTTCCATTAAATGTTCTCTTTATGTCATGTGTTTTGAGCATAGAAAAATGAGTTTCACTGAAACTCTTTTGGTGTGATTTTCAATGTATGTTGCAGAAGCGACAAGAAGGAAGTTTCTAGAACTATTCCCCGAAGTGGCAACAAACCAAGATCCAGTTCTCTTCGAGAGCTCAATCATACCTTGGTGGGCATGGCTAAAGAGATCCTATCTCCCCGAAGCCGAGCTTCTCAATGGTTGAAACCACTTGAAATTCATCACACTTGTCAAACACTTAGAATTATGACTCCTCTTCATGTCTTACAGATTGTAAACCACATGTTACAGGTAGAGCTGCAATGGTCGGGTTCTTCATGGCATATGTTGTAGACGCTTTGACGGGGCTAGATGTCGTTGGACAAACCGGCAGTTTCATATTCAAGGCGGGGTTGTTTGCGACCGTTGTTGGTGTGATTCTCTTTCGGAGAACCAAAGATTTTGACAACCTTAAGAAGGTAGCAGATGAAGCTACTTTGTATGACAAGCAATGGCAATCTTCCTGGCAAGACCAAAAGGAGAAAAAGGTTTAAGATTTGAAGCTTTGTTGTGACTTCTTGTCCTCTTAGGACTATACTATTTTAGAGGATTTATTTTTGCAGATTACAGATAAATTGTATGTTGGCTGAGCAAATCCAAACGTTTTTTACATGTGTTTATCTCTATGATATGTAAAACCAGATCTTATAATCTAGCTAGATCCTAGGTTGAGTAATTATTATCCAATTCAATTGGCTAGATCTGAATTGATGAGAATTTTACGATAAAATAATATATATATATATATATATATCTTATTGATAAAGTTCTGTTTTAAACTGTCTAATACTTAAAAACATACCTTAACCTTAAAAAAATATATATATGCATTAACAATAGAGCATCCTTACCATTACCATAAGAAACACCCACCCCTAATTAGATGCGTATGCAAACAAAAATATAAAAATTTTAAAACCCGAATGCATGGGTTACGTAAAAGAATAACTTTTTTTTTTTTTTGGTATTACATGAGAACAAAAAAAGGACTATTTAGTAAGATTTCCAATTTCCATATCCTGCCACAGGAATGGTTTTTAACTGTATATTTTTACTAAATTTTGTTAAATTTTCATACTTTAATGTTATGTAATTAAAATGTGATCTGATGGTGAAAATATATGTTTTATGATAAAGTAATGTCATGGTTTTTTTTAATATAATATTCTCATATTTGAATTAAAATAATTAGTCTATTACTAATGTTATCAACTAATTCTTAAAAAAAGAAACATTTTTTTGACTAAAAATATCCTATTGCATGATGAATTACTCGATACAAATTCTCCAATTTAAATATGAAAACGCATTTTGTGGATATGATTATGTCTTGGTGATTAGATATGCATAATTTTTTTTGGTTAATTTCACATATTCATCCATTTTATTTTATTTTATTTTTTGTTAAAGATTAATACTCTATTTGACATTTGAGTTAATCTCAAACTAAATTATATTTTTTTATCTCAATTTTTATCTTTTTCTGAAAAGTCAATAAAATTTATAACTAGTTTTTGAAAAGTCAACTAACTTCAATTAAAAATTATATCTCTAACTAACTTATCAAACGGAGACTAAATCTAGAAAGAATGATTGGCTACATTCTCCACAAATGTGAGTAAATATATAATTTTAAGATTTTTCATGAAGACACTACAGATGCACAATTCCTTGACAGGAACACGCACGTATCATGATTCGCTGAAAATGCTAATAATTATGATACGTAAAGAATAATTAAAAGGGACTGATTAGTATAATTGTTCACATTTAAAGCTCTAAATAAAGCCAGCCAACATCAATCCTGAAATATCCAACTACAACAACAGGCCATAGTGGCTTTTCCATTTTAAGCCTATAGAAAACATACACCACCCCACCCAAAGTTCCCAATATTCTTTTTTCATTTCTTTTTGAATTTTTTTTTTTCAGCACCTGATGTGAAAACTCCTATGAAGTTAGTTTCTTGCCTAGGGAAGTGTGAAAGAGTGTTCGATAATGACTATGAAACACCCCCCCCCAAAAAAAAAAGACGAAAAAAAAAAAAAACAAACAATTCTCTTGCAAAAAAAAAAAAAATAATAATAATAATAATCAAATCAAATCAAATCAAATCAAATGAAGGAATGAAAAAGAAAGAACATAAAAAAATTTCATTAACAAAAAGAAAATATAAATATAATAATGGCATTACTTAAGAGCTCCGTCTCCCGCTAATTGCAGTTGCGGAGGCCCCCTTTTTGCAGATGCCAAAGGCTAAAGGCGAAATCTTTTTTTCTCTCTCCTCCGAAACTACTCCTCTTCAATGGCATACGAAACCCCTTCCTCTCCGCAGTCGCCGGCTCTAGCCGACAGCTCCGACGCCGCCGAGCGCCGCCTCCGTGAGGCCGAGGACCGACTCCGGGAGGCCATCGAGGAGCTGCAGCTCAGCCAGCGCCGAGCCGCCGCCTGCGGCACCCAGCATCAACCGCCGTGCCACCACGCCGGCGAGGAGTCCTGCGTCGCCAACGCCATTGGTAACCTCTGCCAGAGCTTCCTTCTCTCCTACGGCGTCCGTGTTGGAATTGGTATCCTCCTCCGCGCCTTCAAGCTCGTCCGCCGCCAGTCCTACTCTTCGCTCCTCGATCTCAAGGTCCTGATGCTAGTACTGTGAATTATTCTCGTGCTTTTAACTATGTGTATTTATATTCTTGGAGGTGGTGGTTTTAACTTTGGGAGCGATGATCGGTGATGAAAAAGGGGAGAACTTTAGGGTTTGGAGGTGAAGAAGTTATGTAATTTGTTGAATTAGGGTTCGGAAATGTCATCTTCTTCACATTTCTTGATCGGATCTGTAGTAATGGTGCTCGAATTGGCGCGTAATTCTGAAAATTAATGATTTTTTAAAACAAAAGTATATAAAATTTGTATTATTTGATCTTCTTCAATGCGCATTGAGAATTTAATCAATGTATGTTCATTAGTGATCAGTTAGCAATAGCGAAATTTCAGTACTCTTAGATGAAATGATGGATCAAGCTGTTTATTTTCAGATGAGTTAAGAATTTCTGCTTTTCTGCAGCAACTTGTGTCAGAAAAAGATCTTATTGTAAGAGAAGAAGCGTGCCGAATTGGTTTATTTTTTGGTGGTTTCACCGGATCTTATCATGCCCTTAGATGCTTGTTGAGAAAGTTGAGGAAGAAAGAGACACCATTAAATTCGTAAGATGTTGTATCCCTACGTGGTTTGTGTAATTTCTTCCCGAATTTTGGTTTTCGTACTGTAATTCCTGATTGATTCTCATTCGTGATTTGTAGTCATACTATCTTTTTCAGCTTACTCTATATTTAAGACTTATTTTAAGTCGATGATGGTGCAGAATTTTAGCTGGTTCAGTTGCTGCTTTGTCTATTTTAGCTTTAGATGATTCAAACCGGAGGCGCACGCTTGCACTGTATCTACTGGCTAGGGTAGCACAGGTAATCTATATAAGTTTTGGATCTCTTAATGGATTTTTCTTAGCTATTAGTCTAATGATTTCCCGCTTTTTCATTAGTGCGCTTATAATTCTGCAAAGTCGAAGAACAAGTTTCACCTTTGGGGAAGTCATTGGAGCCATGGGGACTCTCTACTTTTTGCTTTTGCATGTGCGCAGGTAATAAAAACCCAATTTTGATATGTAAAGCTTGTAAGTTGTCCTCTTACCTTTACCGATGGTGATTTTTTTTCCCCCTCTATTGGTAAAGATTTATTCATGTTTACGAACAAAAGTGTTTTACATGCTCTAGTATTGCAGATTGGTATTCTGTTTATATTTGTTCCCTGTTTGCATCATTTAACGAAGTGATGATTGTCTTTCAGGTTATGTACGCCTTTGTTATGCGTCCTGAGAGCCTGCCAAAACCATATCAAGATTTCATTCAGAAGACTGGGCCAGTTGCACAGCCTGTGTACAAGGCCGTGAGAGATTGTTGTAGAGGTTTTCCAGTGGACGTTGCCTCACTCTCTGCCTATTTGTCTGAGAGAAGGAACTCGAATCATGTAAAGTTGGAAGAATTTCCCTCAATCATCCCTTGTTCTGTTATTCACCCTGACACAAGTTCTTGCCTAGCTCATAATGCAAATGCAACATCAGCTACATTCAGGAAAACGTTTCCTCTTTATTTCTCCTTGACGTTCGTACCATTTGTTGTTCTGCACCTCCAGAAGGTAGATTCCTTGCCCATATCAGTTCATATCATGTTTAACTTTCCCCCCTCGATGCCTCTGTTTCCAAAGACACATAAATAAGACATCAGAACTGTCATTTACATCATGGTTAGAATGATAGAACTTTCTGTCAGAAAATTTAAAAGAAGCATAATTCACCAAAACGAGTAAAAGTTTTTGGTTGTTTTGCTTGTTAATTATTACCCATGGATGTTCTGTAACCAACAAAATCTTTTTGGCTGTTTTTTATTTTTTATATTTTATTTTTATTTTTAAGACAATGATATTAAAATCGTTAGACATCAGATTTTTGCCATTAACTAAATTCATCAAGTTGACGTCCTTGTAGTTCATGGATGCCCCCGCTCGAACCTGTTGGCTTGCTGTTAAAGGTTCTGTTCGCTCCACAGCATTTTTGTCCGCTTTTGTTGGAATATTTCAGGTATCCTGTTAATCCATGCTTACTCGTATCTTCTCTTAAGATTTGCATTCCCTTTTTCTCAAGTTTTCTGCTGTGATTCTAGGGGGTCATATGTTTACATAGAAAAGTTGCATCAAAAGACCACAAGCTTTTATATTGGATCGCAGGTGGAATATCCGCACTGTCTGTATTAATAGAGAAAAAGGCTAGACGCAGTGAACTAGCTTTGTATGTACTTCCACGCGCTGGAGATTCTTTATGGTATATTTTAGTGAACCGCCATCTGCTACCAAATATAAAGAATGCTGAGGTATTAACTTTTCCATCATTCTCTTTCAGTAAAGCCAGGGTCTTATCTTTAGGTACTCCTTGTCTATGCAGTTGATCTTTGGTATGGTTATATGGTAGTAACTTTCAAAGTGGAATTGAACCATTTTTTTTTTTTTTTTTTTTTGAAATGAGGAATTGAACTGAGTTAGCCATTTGCTAATATCTCTTTTGTGTGCCAAAAAGTAGTTGACAGTTTGGACACCAACAACGGAAGAAATTCATATTTTGACCGAGACCGATGCTTTTTACATTTTGTACCTAAAACCGATGCTTTGAACCTTACAGGTGATTCTGTTTAGTCTGTGTATGGGAGGAATCATGTATTACTTGGAACACGAGCCCGACACAATGGCTCCGTTACTAAGGGGCCTGATTCGTCGCTTCCTTGCAAGCAGAATAAGCAATCCCAGCCCTCCACCAAATCGGAATGCTTCCTACACTTATTTAACTCTTGATGTCATGAATAAACCAAATCTGCAAGACGGCCAAGATGCTAAAGCTTCGCCTTCTGCCAAATACAATCTTGAATCCATACCGGGACTGTAAGTCATAGCTGGGGCAAGGTCACCAGAGGCAGAGATGCACAGACCCAACCCCCATAATTTTTAAATCGATTTTTCTTACAGTTTGGGCGACTATCTATTATTCACCGAGATTCAATGATTATTAGCTTCGACTCATTCTTTTACGATATCATTCTTGTATAAAAATCAGTCCACCATTGGATGTACTTTTTAAAAAAAAAAAAAAAAAAAAGAAATGAATGAGACTCAAAATGGGTTATAAATCAATGACCAAATTTGGGTGTCTCAAGCTTAGCCTCATCACCATCTTACAGAATATATGTGTGTGTGTGTGTGTGTGTACATATATATATATATATATATATTTTTTTTTTTTTGGATATAGTTACATATTAACTTGTGATGGCGTCTCGGTTGAAGCATTCAATATATACACACACACACGAATACGTCGAATATTACAGATTAATTGTAAGAGGAACAACGTATAAATTTTATCGTAGATTGACTTCACACCAGAGTTCCATTTTCATAAAATAGGAAGGTCTGCATTTATAAATTATGCAAAAACTGTTGAAATCTTCGAAATAAAGGTCACTAACATGTAATGTATAGAAGATTTCCTTTTTTTTTTTTTTTTTTGTAATAGTAAATAAATAAATAGTGTGTAGAAGATTTATGTAATTTTTTATCGTGAACAAAACTGAATTAAAAAAAAAAAATTGTTCAAGAAAAATATGAGGACGAGTCTCAAAACTAGTTGAACAAAAAATGAGGGGAAATTTGGAAGAGTTTCTGTTCGTGCAGTCTAGAAATCTAGAGCGAACACAACGGTCAAAACAAGCTTAAACCTTTTTGTTGGCAGAGAAAACCATTATTCTTCTCTGATCATATCCCTTCGCGACAAATATAAGTCACCCACTCTTTGCAATGCTTGTATATTTTTCTTTCTCCAGCTGTAGACGGTGGAAATTTTTTCACCCACACCTAGGACAAATACAACTACTGAGAAGGTTATTATCACCATTAAATTTCCCTTGAAATTTTTTTCCATGCTTTTACTTTTTTTTTTTTTTTTTTTTTTTTTTTTTTTTGCGTTAATATTTGTCCCTTGTATCTCCCTATCTTCTCTTTTTCTAGTAATTTACATGTTTTACATCAGAGAGAGAGATTAAAAAAAAAAAAAAAAAAAAAAAAAAAAAAAAAAAAAAAGGTAGCTAATTTGTTTAGAATGATCTGCTTTCAACTACGCATATTGTCCCTTGAATTAATTTATGAAGTTTCTTTTTTTGGTGGAAAGAGGTTTTATTTAATTGCGATTGGATTTTTGTTTTTACGACGAGTCAGTCGTAATAGATATTATGTACCAATAGTTTGGTAAAGTTGATTGAAACCAGTTCATGATTTCAATTAAACGTTACTAATTTGAGAAAAAAGTAAATAAAAAAAAAGTTCATTTATAGAAAGAAAAGAAATTATTTACACGTTTAATTACAGCACTACCGTTAGAAAAAAGAAAAGAAAAGAAGTCAACATTTTGATGCATTAAAGTACCTGAAATTTTTTTTTTGTTTTTTGTTTTTTTTTTTTGTTTTTTTGAGAGAGATGAAACTTGAGTTTTGGCAGTTGCAGGTTGATGAAATTTCCGCATGTACTGGAATAAAGAGATATCATAGTGAAATGGCGTGGAAAAACATGTAGAAATTAACAGTGAATTAATCATATTTATTTTAAGGAAAAAAAAAACGCTCATTCAAACTAAAATATAACATAAATCATTTAAGATATTAACCACATGACCCTATTGGGACTAGTTCAGTTGATGGTAAGAGAGGAGATTTAGGTAGGAACTGACAGATTTAAAATCTGACAATGTTTTTATTTCTTTTTAATAAATGCGAGACATAGACTTCATACCCTAAGAAAGAATTTCATAGGGGAAAAAAAAAACAACCAATTTGTATTTGCTTGAACATGAAACATACGGCACACTATTAAACTTGACACATAAAAACAAACATCGTGGACCTCTGTTATTTGTTTTTCCCATCTAGAAAAACCAGATAGAAAAAGAAAAAACAAAATCAAAAACGAAAACAAAAACAAACACAAGTTTTCAGACGTAACAGGTATCACTACTTCAAACATATATATATATATATATATATATATATTCATTATACACATACTTATTAGCATTATCAATTTGGTGGTATGGTTTATTTTTCCATGGATTCTTGAAACTTTTCGCCAGTACATTCCTTGTATAATTTAGAGTAGTGTTTTTTCCTAACTAATTGTTGCAATTCATCTCTGCAAACTCTACGAGCCTACTTCTGGTAAATTTCAATTTTTTCCGATTTAGTCGACGGTGTTGATTAATCACGATCGACAACTTCAAATCTTGGAATAGGTGACATCTGATGAGGAAGATGATGATCATGAGGAGAAAGAAGCTGATCAGATGGAGGATTTGAAAACACAATAGCTGACATGTTACCTATACTCGATAGGATCAATATTAGTACTATAGCAATTCTCATTCTATCCATGTACGGTTTTCTCTTTTTGTGATTCAACTAATTGTGAGGTCCAAGTAGACTACAATTATATATAACATATATATATATATATATATATATATGTTTAGAACGCATGCAATGAGTATTGTTAATAGAGATAA
Source organism: Ficus erecta (assembly GCA_008635985.1). Classification (NCBI taxonomy): domain Eukaryota; kingdom Viridiplantae; phylum Streptophyta; class Magnoliopsida; order Rosales; family Moraceae; genus Ficus; species Ficus erecta. The sequence continues at coordinate 765,544 of BKCH01000873.1, read as the reverse complement.
TTGAAATAGCTTGCTACTTAACCTTCTTTGAAGGGTAGTTAATTTGATATTTAACTTATGTGAGGCCAAAAGCCATAACAAAAATATATCTTGTCTTAACATACACAATCTTATCTTAATCGTAACATTCATATTACATAAAGAAAGCTAAAGAGTCAAGAACGCTTTTCGGATACCCCTCCATATGTTATATTGGTCACTCTCTTTTTTCATTTTTCTTTTTCAATTTTGATCTTTTCTTCTCTCTTTTTCCCCCCCTCTTTTCTCTTTCTTTGTCCATATTAATTTTTGTTTTGTTATGTCTCAATAAATATTGTTTTTCAAAGTATTTCTATTAATTTATGTCTTATAACTTTTTTTAATTGTATCCCTACCCAGTATCTTTTTTTCCCCTTTTCATGTGACCCTCTTAAATATTATTTTATTTTATAATACCCCTATTAAAATTTTAATACAAAATATCAATTTTTTAATTAAATATTTGACTATTTAAATATCTAATAAACTGAATATGTATAAACGAGACACGTACTTTCAACTAATAATTAATAACTAAAAGAAAAGGAACCTAGCAACTTTTGGGGTAAAGTTCACAATAACACATGACCAAAAATAAGCTAAAGAGTTAAAGAACGCTTTTTCAATGCCCCTCCATATGTTATATTGGTCAATCTCTTTTGTCATTTTTCTTTTTCAATTTTGATCTTTTCTTCTCTTTTTTTTTTTTTTTCCTTCTCATTTCCTCTTTTCTCTTTCTTTGTCCCTATTAATTTTTTTTTTTCATAATATCTCAATATATATTATTTTTTCACAGTATCTCTATTAATTTCTCTTTTAATTTATAACTTTTTTTAATTATATCCCTACCCAATATCATTTTTTTTTTAACTTTTCATGTGACCCTCTTAATTATTATTTTATTTTACAATACCCCTATTAAAATTTTAATACAAAATATTAATTTTTATTAAATATTCGACTATTTTAATATCTAATAAACTGAATATTTATGTTTCAACTAATAATTAATAACTAAAAGAAAGGGAACGTAGCGACTTTTAGGGTAAAGTTCATATTAATTAACACATAACCAAAAGTAAGCCAGCGACTAATTTTTTGGTGAAGTTTAAATAAATCAAGTCATTTTACTTAAAGGTCTTTAATGCATATAATAAGGTTAATACTAGCTCTTCATGCTCTCTTGAAGGTGTTAGGTTGTGCATCTTGCAAGTGCAGGTGCGTTGATTCGGCGACCATCAATGCTTCTCTCTTGTTCGGTGCCCGATCTTCCTTGTTGTTTTAGGCGTTAATGACTGTATCGTTTGGTTTAGCGTTTAGTTTTATTTTCCGTTTGCTTACCCTGATTGTGACCTTGGTGCTATAGAATTCGTCATTGTCACTAGATTGAAGGATTTGTAAAATAGTACTATTTGTGTGCTCGATCGATGTTTAATATATATGCTATACCAGTTATAATTCGTTTCTCCTTGAAACTTTTATTCAGATTTTTTAAATGGAACCGATTGTTTATCAAGTGTTTGTTTGCTCTCTCATGTTATATCAAAATATATTTCCCCTTCAAAAAAAAAAAAAAAAAAGAAGAAAAAGGAGAAGAAAGAGAAGGAGAAGAGAAGAAGAAGAAGAAAATAAGGAGAAGGAGAAGAAGGAGAAGAAGAAGGAGAGGAGGAGGAGAAGAAGAAGGAAAGGAGGAGGAGGAGAAGCAGAAGAAGGAGAAAGAGAAGTAGAAGGTGAAGAAGAAGAAGAAGTACAAGGAGGAGCAGAAGGAGGAGCAGAAGGAGAAGGAGGAGGAGGAGGAGAAAATTATTGGCATATAAAACAGAAACAAAAAGTAACAAGTAGATGAAAAGTAAGATCAAAAAGAGATACTGGAGTTAATAATATTGGAGGAATATTATTGGCATATAAAACAGCAACGCAAAGTAACGTACTTATAATTGGCATAATTGTCACTACATTAACTACAACATTTTTCATGTTACTTTCTGCCGATCTCTAATTTTTATGTGTGAACAACTATTCTATATATAGTATCCTAAAACATCCCCTATATCAACATATAAGAATTTCTCCTAAGAAAAAAAAAATCTAATGAGTTAAATTACATGTAAACATTATGCTTCGTCCACTAGAATGTTATAAGTTATTTTCTTGAATAAATTAATGCCTTTTTTAAAGAATGAATTACTGACTATTAATTTTCCAACGTAAGTGTGTTAAAATAAAAAATTAATAATGTGGAAAACTTATGCATAATAGCAAGGGTCAAAAGTAACGAGTGATCATTATAAAGTATTACGTGCTTTTTTTCTTTTATGAAAAAACAAAGGGTATAGTGATCGGTAACCGTAAATTAATACATTAATAAAAAAAAATTACAAAATAATATATAGCAATGGAAAATTTAAAACATAAAAATATGTAGCCTTTATAGATATTAGAAAATTATATATATATATATATATATGCCTATGTGTATACAGCATATATAGTGTATATATTATAAAGATATTACTAATCCAAGGATTTTTGTTAGAATTGAAACTCATGTTCTTTAACTGCTAAGGGCCCGTTTGGTGCACAAGTTCAGTTTGAGTTGAGTTGAGATTTTTAAGTTTGCATAGTAAATTTTGTTGACTTTTTCAGAAAAGACAAAAAACTTTTGGGGAAAAGACAAAAAACATGATGAAAAAAGTACAGTTTAGTTTAAACTAAACTGGTGTGTCAAACAGGCCCTAAATGTTTATTAGGTTACAATATTAAATTTGCACAATACTTGAATATTAATAGTACTCAAAAAAGAAAAGAAAAGCAAACACCTACATCAATGTTTTAACCTTAATTAAATGCTTATGAGAATTCTTTAATAGGGCATATAGGAGACTAATTTGAATCAAATTTTTATCCTGTTAGTTTTATATATTTTTAACAATGGTATTGTTTTAATCAGATCTAATATTCACAAATTAGTGTACACTATTGGTAAGATATCCTTAATATTTACAGATTAAGTTAAGTTATGAATTTCTGACCCTCACTTATTAAAAAAAAAACACGAAAACAATCTATAGATTTTGAATTTGACAATTCTTACTAAAATTTTTTTCTTCCCACTCGTTTTACTAACCCAACAAGATGAATGCTCTATATAACTATATAGTATACACCTCGTAGGTTTCCATTCGTCTTTGTCTTTTCAATATGGCACAAAACTGCGTTAGCAAGAATTGTCCTTAATTTATTGCAAGGATGAAGTGAACCTCAGTTGTCATCAGAAAGTAGCCCGTATTAATGTTTAATGTGGCAATTAAAAGCAGACTGCATTGTTAAGAAATGTAGAAAAACGAGAATGAGGACCAGCAATGTATGTATAGATATGTGTGTGTGTGTGTTTATAATATTCTTAGGAGAGTTGGATTACAGACACAACAAGAAATGATAAGATAAATAGTAGTACTATATATGAATGATTCAATTCCAAGGTCAAGAAAATAGTAATTATAAGGCCAACAATCATTTAATTAGCAAAACAGTGTTCAACTCCATTTATATTATTTTAGTGGCTACGCGTCTAATAGCATCTGGCAGAAATTAACATGTTTCTTCCTCTAGTCAAATTCATGGAGGCCTAATCGCCCTTTTTTTATGAAACAAAATACTCCTCTCTCTCTCTCTCTCTCTCTCTCTCTCTCTCTATATATATATATGTATGTATGTATGTATGTATGTAAGCCTTTCAAAAGTAAAGTTTCACGATGTCCTTTTTTTTTTTTTTGGTGAAGACTGTTGCACAATATCATGCTTATACTAGAGTCTAGCAAGCTCAAAAAAAAACAAGTAAAAAAAAATTAAACATGTTTAAGAGGTTAATGTTCATATTAAACCTCAATGTAATATCCAATTAATTACTTCACTCTAAATTAATAACCTTTTCCCAAAAAGAAAGCCTAATGGAAATAGTGGCAAGGACAAGGCTTCAATAGTTTTATTGGCCATGCATTATCGATATATTCTATTAAGACAGTCCCCATGTAATTTCCCTAACTTGATTTTGCTTGGTATTTTGTAACTTTGTCGCATTTCTTCTCTGCAAACTTTTTGAGCCCAACTGCTACAAATGCTGACCTTTTCCGTTTCAGAAACATCTTCATAATTGTCAGTAACAAGTAGATGATACTTAGGATCAAAAAGAGACATTGGAGTTAATATTGGAAGAATATTTATTGGTATAAAAAAAATAGCAACAAAAAGAACTGTACTTATAATTGTCACTACATAAACTAGAACGTTTTTCATATTACACATGGTTCTCCTCTCTAATTTGTATGTGCAAAACTATCTAGAACGTTTTAACTACTAATTAATGTTTATTAGGTTACAATATTAAATCTGCACAATATTTGATTTTAAATACTCTAGAGAGAGAAGAAAACACCTATATCAATAGGTTTGTTTAACCAAAAATATCTATGAGAATTCTTCACTAAGGCAGATAAGAGACTAATTTGGATCATATTTTTACCTAGTTTTTGCATATTTTTAATTTTGATATATCTAATATTCATAAATTAATGTATATATAGTAGGGGTGTCAATTCGTGTCTCGTGTCATGTTCGTGTCGTGTTTGAGCCGTGTCGAATTTTTTCTTCCCCAACCCGAACACGACCCGTGACACGAAAACGACTCGAAACCGTGACACGAACACGACACGAACACGTAACGGGTTGACACGACACGAACCGAACTTGACCCGCGACACGAACTAGACCCGCGACACGAACTTGACCCGCGACACGAAATTGACCCGTGATACGAACTTGACCCGCGACACGAACTTGACCCGCGACACGAAATTGACCCGACACGAACTTGATTCAATTTAAGCAAATTATATCCCAAATTCATAAAAAACCTAGAAGAATAATAATTTACATTCAACAAAAGCATACCATTGACAAAACAATAAGTTTTAAGGATTGTTTTCAAATAAAAAAAACATTCATAGATAAACTTCAACAAACACCCTTTTGATTGGATTCAAGAGTGAAGATAAATATATCATCATTTCTTTTTAGCTTTGATCTCCAAACTAGGATGGTTCTTAAACAAAAAAAAAAACCGACAAAAAAAAAAATGGAAGAACTACATATGTCATGCTTCTCAATAACACTGTTAAACTTCAACATCATAGATAAACTTTCCCATTCATGAAACCAAAAACCAAAACGAATCAAAAACAAGAATTCATAAGGTTTGCTGCTGCTAAACTTCTAGATCTCATGATTTGCTTAGTTGTTGCCCAACTGGGGTGAAAAAAAAAAAAACAAATAAAAAACAAAACAAAACAAAAACAAAACACTTACTACCGTCTACTGGTAGGATTCTGATGAGTTATTAGATAAACATAGTAAGAATGCTGGTTATAGTGCACACACATATCAACATTTGTCATGCTAACACTAAAGCATGCAAGAGGAAATTGAATCTTGGTTGGCACATGCATCATTTCCATTGGGTATTGGAGTTCCTAACTCCAGTTCTAGCCGTTATGAGAGTATTTTTTCACTTTGCTAATGCAGCTACCATCTTGCTGAGAAGAAAATTCCTTCAGTCCACGGACACACAATAGGATACAAACTGGAGCAGTTCATATTTGATGCATTTCCATATGCTCCTTCTACCGCACTTTTTGAGGTGAATTTCTCTCACTTCTCTCTAGGCTCCAGCACTTTATTTTCACATACTTTCCGTCTCTTCTCTCTCTCTCTCTCTTTTTTTTTTTTTTTTTTCCACAAATGGGAAATGTTAGTACCTTTTTCTTTCAAAATTGCTCTAAAACAGGTACTACGTGAAGAAGAGTTTGCACCAGTTAAAAAAAAACATAAAAACAAAAGACTTGCATCAGTTTTCAACAGATCCATACAAAAGACTTGCATCAGTTTTCAACAGATCCATACAAAACATTATTTGCTAGTCTAAAATTTGCTAGTCTACAAATACGAACCTTGCTTTTGTTTCGGAAGTTCCGATTGGCAAAGGCAGAGGCAGAGGCAGAGGCAGATTCCGAGATGGTGACGGCGTGAGCGTGACCGCGTGAGGCACAAGATGCTCGCTGGCCAGAGCCGAGGGGAGAGGGAAGAGGAAGACCGGAAGAGGCAGATCCGAACCTGAGAGAAGGAGCTGGAAGGTGAGGGGAGGGCGTGAGGCAGCCGCACGATGGTCGACGGCTAGAGGGGAGAGGGTAGAAGGCAGAGGCTGAGAGGAAGATTCGAAATCGGAAGTTCCGATTGGCAGAGGCAGAGGCAGATTCCGAGATGGTGACGGCGTGAGCGTGACCGCGTGAGGCACGAGATGCTCGCTGGCCAGAGCCGAGGGGAGAGGGAAGAGGAAGACCGGAAGAGGCAGATCCGGAAGGTGAGGGGAGGGCGTGAGGCAGCCGCACGATGGTCGACAGCTAGAGGGGAGAGGGCAGAAGGCAGAAGCTGGGCTGAGAGGCAGGCAGATCTAAATCTAATAATCAGTAAAGGACTAAAGGTAAAGGGCAAAGGGGCTTCTTCTTAGGGTTTTTTTTTAAAAAATTTTAAAATATTTCAATTTTCAAACTCATTTTTGTGTTGGACCCGAAAATGACCCGAAAATGATCCGAAATGGACACGAAATTTGACACGAAAATGGACCCGAAATGGACACGAAATTTGACACGAACTTGACACGAACTTGACCCGAAATTGACACGAAAACTGACACGAAAATTTCGGGTCCAACCCGAACACGACCCGTTTTTTTTTTTCGTGTCAAATTTTTGTGACCCGAACACGACCCGCCACTAAATTTTCCTAACCCGAACCCGCGAAATTCGTGTCGTTTTCGTGTCGTGTCATCGTGTCGCGACCCGTATTGCCACCCCTAATATATAGTACTATTGGTAAGATATCCTTACTATTTATAAATTAAATTATGAGATTATTTCTAACTCTCACTCATTGGTGGATATGTTCTTAATTAAGAGTTTCGTCCTATGTAATGCATGGTTTGTTATGTTTGGTTTTTTTTTTATCTCCTTAGTGAAAGCAATGAAATTTTCCCTTTCAAAAAAAAAATTAAAAATAAAAACAATGCAAACATGTCCGATTTGACCACTCGCTTAACTAACCAAACGGGATGAAATTAAGCTCTATATAATTATATAGTATACACCTTATAGGTTTCAATTCATCTTTGTCTTTTCATTTAGGCATAAAACTGTTGGCAAGAATTGTCCTTAATCAAGGGTGAAGTGAACCTCAGTTGTTATCAGAAAGTGCTATTGTCAACGTTTAATTTGGCAATTAAAAGCAGAGTGCATTGTCAAGAAATGTAGAAAAACGACCGACAATATTGTGTGCGTGTAAATATTATTATAAATATACTTAGGAGAGTTGGATTAGAGACGCAACAGGAAATGATAATATCTAACTTACTTATCAAAAAAGAAAAAAAAAATGATAATATAATAATAATACTATATATGAATGATTTTATCTCAAGGTCAAGAAAATAGTAAAGGCAACAATTATTTGATTAGCAAAACAGTGTTTAACTGCATTTACAATATTATTAAAGTGGCTACGCGTCTAATAGGAAATGGTAGAAATTAATATATATTTGATTAGCAAAACAGTGTTCAACTGCATGTACAATATTATTGAAGTGGCTACGCGTCTAATAGCATCCGGTAGAAATTAATATGTTGATTTATGTTTCTTCTTGTAGCCAAATTCATTTAGCATCTGGTAGAAATTAATATATTAATATATTGATTTATGTTTCTTCTTGTAGCCAAATTCATTTGTGTGTGTGTAGAAATTAATATATTGACTTCTGTTTCTTCTCGTAGCCAATTTCGTTTGTGTGTGTGTAGAAATTAATATATTGATTTCTGTTTCTTCTGTTTCTTCTCGTAGCCAAATTCATGTGTGTGTGTGTAGAAATTAATATATTGATTTATGTTTCTTCTTGTAACCAAATTCATTTGTGTGTGTATGTTTGTGGGTGGGGGAGGGGGGGCGGTGGTGCTCACGCGCTTAATCGCCGTTTTTTTAAACAGTTTTACAAATCCGTAAAGTTCAGGAGGAAATGGTTAAAAAAAAAAAACTTACAATAAAAATAAAACGAGTAGACAAACAAATATATATTTACGTGGTCAAGTTGTTAAATTTAAATGGGATAATACTTAATAAAGAGTCAAGCAACAGTCATTGAAACGAGAGACAACATATATAAAATACATATATAGAGAGAATTGCTAGGTGTCACAATATCATGCTTGCTTGTCTAATTACAACCTCAGTAAACAATAATTAAGTAACCAAAAAACAATGTCTAGAGGTTAATTAGTTTCCACATTAAGCTCAGGGTAAGATCAAAGCTCAGCTTATAATAAAAATCAAATTGGTGGCAAGGTTTCTATATTTTTTTCGTCCATGCATTCCCGATATCTTCTATCAAGACACTCCTTTGGTAAACTGCCAAATTCTTGCTTTTTTCTGTTGCATTTCTTCTCTGCAAACTTTATGAGCCCAACTTTTACAAATTTCGATCCTTTACAACGCAGGTACATCGTTTTTAGAGGCAAGTAGAGATGTTGTTGGAGGAATATGATAATTATAATTAGGACTAAAAAGAGATATTGGAGATAATGGAGGATTAATATTGAATATTGCATATATAAAAGCACCAAATGTGAACTTATAAATATTGATATAATCATCACTACATGAACTAGAACTTTCTCAAACCACACATGTTTCTCTTCTCTTTTTATGTTCTCAACTAATCAAGATCCAATGGTGACTACAATTCTATATAAGCGTATATATAAATATATATATATATATATACACTAAAACATGCATGCATGATAAGTTAGAATTTATTCAAAATGAAACTATTTATATTACGTTAATTGCGTGTTCCACAATGTTATAGTAATTTAAGACTTACTTTCTTAAATAAATTAATTGATATGGCTATTTTTTTAAAAATAAAATAGATTAATGACAGCCAATTAGCCAGTTGTAAGCGTTTTGAGTTAAAAAAATGAAGTTGAACTTATGCATAGCAGCAAGAGTCGCGAGTTTCGAGTCATTAAAAAAAGTATTATGCTTTGGGTTAAACTTTAATTAATATGTAACAAAACAATATTAGAAAATATGAAAAGCTTTTGTAAGGTTCGCAGTAGAGAGTTTTTTCCAAATATGCCTCTGTATATAGGTGTATAATATATGTAATTATATAATTGTATAAACGAATTGATAATATTTAGGAATTTTTATCTTCATTTTTATAATTTCAGTTGCGCAACCATTTTAAAAAATATAAAAAATAACATTACCCCTACTCGATAATAATAATAATAACAATAAAACAACAATAATAATAATATGTAATAAAAAAAAATAATCATATCCTTCTTAAATGAAAAACAATCTCTATTAATTTTTTTTTTTATTCCCCTGAAATTCCTTCAATTGTGTATGTACATATAGTCGAAGATTTTAATCTGAATTGGAACAGTTTTTAAACTCCTAATTTTTTGGGATGTGTGGAAAGATGTTTATAGGTTTTTTTTTTTTTTAATAGATATCCCTAATTTTGTTAGATTTAAAAAAAAAAAAAAAGATCGTCTTAAAAATGTTCAATGTGATTGATTATACAATATTAGTAATAGATTATATATATATATATAACCAATATCAATCAATAATTTATTAGTTAATAGTCAACCACTGGTTACCCAGCACATCAACCTTTTTACTAAATCTCAGTCATTTTCCTCTTTAAAAAAATGACCAAAAAAAGTTTGGTCATTTTTTAAAGTACCTGTCTAAAAACTGTCACTAACTTAATTTCTTTATATCTTTATTAGGATATGATAAATTCACTTAATATCTGATTATGAATCTAATTTCTGAATACACCTATACTAATTTTACACACCAAAAAAAAAAAAAAAAAACCGTTACTATGATAGGAGTTTTCTCAACTGTACGTAAATAGCTATATATATACATACAGCATCTAATGGGATGGTCTATCGATAATGGATTATTATGATGGGTTTATAGTTAACAATCGAGTATTGAGTGAACCACTTTCAGGGTCTTAAATGTAAGAACAACCCGTACTAACCTACTACGCAATTTACTTTTCGTTAAGGTTCGGATTTTCAACTAATATTCCTATCAATTTCTGGTGAGATCCTTTGTTAAGCGTTCATTAAAAAATTGGATTAGAGACGCAACAAGAATTGATTATATATAGTTTTATGATTCTATATTCCAAGGTCAACAAAATTAAAATAGTAAAGCCAACAATCAATTAGCAAAAGCGTGTTCAACTTAAATTTATATATTTAAGTGGCTACGCGTCTAATCGTTAGTATATGGTTTCTCAACAAAACATCATGTAGAGGATCATATATATATATATATATATATTTCTGATTCTTCTAGTCAAATCCATCCAACTAATCTTTCTCACCAAGCAAATACATCCCAAAGTCGATCAGAAACGACATACAATGTGAAAAAAACAACATAGCAGTAGTTTGACACATAAAGCAATGGACACAAGGCTGTTAGAGGCTTCTCAAGCAGGAAACACTCAAACTCTGCACCGGTTGCTCGCAGAAGAACCTCTCATGCTCCACAAAACCGCTCTTTTGTCGTCGGAGAATCCGCTGCACATCGCTTCTGTATCGGGGCATGTTGCCTTTGTCAAGGAGATTTTGAGGCTGAAACCAGAGTTTGCCAAGCAACTCAATCAGGATGGTTTTAGCCCCGTCCACATGGCTTCTGCAAACGGGTATTTGGAGATGGTGAGGGAGTTTTTGATGGTCGACCGGCGGCTTTGCCGGATCGAGGGAAGAAATAAGTGGACCCCACTTCATTTTGCAGCCAGCAGAGGGAGGTCAGACATCGTTTGGGAGATGCTCTTGGCTTGTCCGGAGAGTGTTGAAGATGTCACGGCGCTAAATGAAACTGCTCTTCATCTTGCTGTGAAGAACAGCCAATTCGAGGTGGTAGATTTGGTGTTGAGATGGATTAGAGAAATGAAGAAAGAGGAGATTTTGAGTGCGAGAGATGAATTGGGCAATTCTGTTCTTCACCTTGCAACTTGGAGAAAACACCGCCAGGCAAGTATAATACTGTCATTATTATTAGTTTCTTTCATTCACAATAATAGTAGAAAAACTATCTGAGCCGTTGAAAAGATTTCAACAGATGAGATCGTTTTTAAGCCTCAGTCCAATGATTGAGCCCTACTCTGGATCTTTATGTGTTAACAATAAGTTTGAATTTGACCAAAAGCAACTTAGAAGAGATGTTGTAGCCCATATAAGTATAACAGTCACTATACGTACTTCTCAACTGTCACTTTGCAAGAATTATAGCCTTAAGATTAAGCTCTCCTTTGACAAAGTTTATACTTTTTGCTTTTGATCAGAAAGAAAACTAAAAATTGTAGTTTTTTGGTAGATGTTTGGAACCACCATTTTAAAAGAATATAACAAATCAAAATGTATTTAAATTTTCTACCAGGCAACAAATATGTTACAACAAGTCCATACTGTGTTGTTAAAACTCTATTATTAGTTTTGAAAGTCTACTTATAAAAGATTTTTTTTTTTTTTTTTTTTGATAAACCATAGTTTTGTGGATTCGACCGGAAACTCTTCTGATAGATCATCCAAACATTTTTAAAAGTAATTTTTCCACTCAAGTAGCCAAAAACAGCTTTTAGACTCGGGAAGCTAAAAATAGCTTCCAGGAAACAACCTTGAACTGGCATAATCTAGCGAAATGTTTGGTAGTCTCATAATTGGTTTCTGGAAGCAACTTTTGTAATGCTGAAATGTTGGAAGAAAAGGCATCCGACATAGTTAAACCTATCATTACGTATCTTGTTCCTCTGGATGATTTTAATACAAATTTAAACTTGTCACAGGTGGTAGAATGGTTACTTTGCATATCTGGAACAACAACATCAAGTGATTTTTTGAATGTAAATGCTGTAAACAAGAGTGGTCTAACAGCTCTTGATTTGCTACACATTTTCCCAAGCGAAGCAGGAGACCGAGAAATCGAGGAGCTCCTTCGAAACGAAGGAGCAAAAAGAGCCAAAGACATGGTCCCCTCTCTTTCAGCTTCCCTTGAACCCGACACGAATCAAGCTTCACAAAATCATCGCTGCGAGACAATGGAGAGTGCAGATGACTTGGTTGAGTACTTCAAGTTCAAGAAGGGCAGAGATTCTCCGAGCGATGTGCGGAGTTCCCTTCTAGTCATGGCTATTTTGGTAGCCACAGCAACCTTTCAAGTGGGAATCAACCCTCCGAGTGGCGTTTGGCAGGACAGTAACTTCAATGGGAATGGCAGTGCTACTCCGGCACATGTAGCTGGGAGGTCCATTCTGGGTTCTTACAGCTCAGTGACTTATCTGCTTTTCGTGGTTTTCAACTCTATCGGATTCTCTGTATCGCTTTACATGCTCGCCATTCTCACATACGGTTTCCCGATGCATTTGGAGTTTCAAATCTGTGTCATTGCCCTGTACTTCACTTACAACACCGGACTTGTCACCATGGCGCCCGCTGGTACGAAGACTTTCATCATCGTGTTTTCGTCGGTTCTTCCTAGTACAATACATTATTTTAACAAGTCGCTTCGGCTACTTATCAGGACGCTCAAAAAAATGTATCTTTCCCTTTTCGCCTAGTCAAACAAAAGCTAGTTTAAGAGAAGAAGGTGCTGAATCTACATATAAACACCATAAAAGTCTCAGTAAGTTGTCGATGTAGGACAAATTCAACTTCTACCAAATACTACTCCTGTTAGATGATATAAAACTATATTATAGTTTTATATCTATTTTATTGTTAGATAATATAGTTTTATATCTATTTTATTGCTTATTACTTGTTTCCTGTTATTATTAGGTTTTCTTCTTTTTAACCGTTAATGGTAGATTAGTCTTTTTTATATTTTTCTATTTAGTCTAAATAAGCCTCTTTTGACGTATTATTTTGAATTATTGATTGGAATAAGAAACCCTAGCTTTCTCTTGCTCCCAAATTGGTTTTTTGGTTTTCTACATGGTATCAAAGTTGACATCCATACACCTCCGCTGTCGTACGGCCGTCCGTACACTTTTTCGGATTGTCCGTACAATCGCTCGCTTCTGCACGTTTTGATTGTTTCTTGATCTGATTTTGCATCGTAGTACTGTTCTCTCTTGTTTGATGATTATTGGTTTGTTTTACTTACTTTCTCATCATGAGTGAATGTAAAGATAATTCTCTTCAGTCAAGCAGTGTGTTATTTGGTAATATAGTTTTAGAATATAGTTTTATATTATCTAATAACTCCAATTCGCATCGATTCACAAGCGAGATTGCAACCGTGGATCGGCCAGCCTGAGCAGTTCTTTCCACCCGACGTATGAAGTCCTGTTTTAAAGTAAGTATAGTAAAGTTTATAAAAGAATGAATGACTGTTAAAACAAGTCTGTATAGTTTATCATCCGAATAGATTTCAAATCTTAAATTGTCCTCTTCTTTAATTCAATTCGAATTTCGACTCCAAAAACTAGATAAATTAAGATTCCAAACAAGTTAAAGTTTGAGAATTTATTAACAAAAAGAAAAGAACAGATATACTAAACTTAAGTTCGACGAAATAATGCAACACCAAGACAAGGATAGACCTTATGTATAGCAGAAAGAAAGTGATACTGCTGTACTAGGGTGTCAACAGTTTTTGTTTTTGTTTTGTTTACTTTATGTACTTATACCTATACACACACACACACACTTGGATGCTACTTCAGCCTTCAATACGAAGAAGTAAAAAATAAAAATAAAAATAAAGTACATGACTTATTCAGTTTAAAATTTAATCCTCCTTGTTAATTTGACCAAGTTTAAGGATTAAATTCTTAATATATTGACTTTCACTGACCATTTCACTTGTATTTGTTATTATTATTATTTGGAAATGGGGTGGAGTCACTTACTAGTATGTCTAGAGACGAATAGCGCCAATTATCGGGTGATTGAAATACAGCCATTCGACAGAGGAAATGGTAAGCACTATATAAACGACAACAAAATAAGAGAATGAAAACGACAGTTACTTGAGAAAAGAAAAAGACAGCAAGAGAAAAACGACGACCACGAGGAAACAACACCAGAGAATTGAACGACAACAAAGAATAGAAACCGATAGCCGATGAATAAATTGACAAGAAAAAACTGTAGGGAAGCTAATTGAGTACTATAAAAGCTGAACAACGATAACCAAGGAGATCAAAAGCGAAAACGTGAAGAAAACGACGATCCTAATGATAAACGACACGAAAATTAACAAACGACGAGAAATTATAAAACGACAAAAAATGGGAATTACAATATCATGTAAAGAAAAAAACGACAAAAAGTAATAAAAGGCTAGATAATTGGTAGCGATAGTAAGATAATAACGGTAATGAAGAATAATTTGGAAAACAACAAGCGCCTCGAATAACGATAACAACTGACAACCGTGTGACAAAAGTAAAACGTGATAAATGAACAGGAATGCAGACGACACCAAAAGTAGTAATAAACAAAGAAAACATAAAACGACGACAACATGCAAAACGTCATAAAAAAATAAAAACATCACCCTTAATGCATTAGCAGCAGCAGAATTAAAAACGACACAAAAAATTCAAAATGACTAACTAATAAATAACGACGGTAAACAATGACTCGAATAAACTAATAAAAACGGTAACAAGTTGAAAAACAACAAGAGATAAATAACAAACAAAAAAAATGTGAAAAATGAAGATCTTCGTAATATAACAAACAACATGAAAAAGAAAAAAAGTGGAAACAAAAAATAATAATAAAAACAAAAACGACAATGTGACGGCATTTTGGTTATCAATCGTTTTTGGTGATGCAAAATATAGATGGCAATTGTTTTTTCACATGTGATTTTTATGGAAAACTTACTAAACAACTAATAAACACTCTCTTTACCCACCTTGTTGTTTGGTGATTTGTCTTATTTTTGTTTTTAAATAATATTCCTCTCAATTTTGTGTCCTATGAAATCATGACTACGCGCCTAAAAACTAGAAGAAACTTCCAAACCATCTAGGTGGCTTTTCCTTTTAACAGTTTCATTTTCTATTTTTAAAATATAAAAAAAAATGCACATTAAGTATCAACATCACCCATATCCCCTTGAATTTGAAGGCAGATTTTGCTTTTGGATTTTTAAATTAATCTCACTTGACCGCTTCTAATAGAGTTTTCATTTAAAACATGCTAAGACAAATATAATAATTAGCCTCACTGAACCTTGGTTGCTGAGATTTCTGTTAAAGCCGAATTAAATTTAAAATTTTAAAAAAAAACCAACAGTACTACGGTACTTAACTCTCTGTTTTTTATCCCTTTTTTTTTTTAATTATAATATAGGCCGTTAAATGGGAAATATTTAAATTTTTCTAAAGTTACAACTATTTTAAGCTTAAGAGCGACTAGACACTTTTAACAAACGAGAGGGAGAGAGAGAGAGAAACTCCGAGTAGTTAAATATTTAAACACAACGTTCCATATTATAATAATTATAATATAGATGCTTATTTTATGTCGTATCTTATTATCCATTACAAACTTGTAATTAAATTAAATATCACATAAATTTCTCAAGTACTAATCATACGACTGATAATTGTACTCGAAAAAGAAACACAACACATAATTAAGATATTAGTCGAAAGCTTTCCTCGTCATGTTAATCCTCAACATATCCATATAGCTAGCTGCAAAATAAACTGATTATATATATATATATATATATATTGCTAAAGACGATGTTCCTACAATAGTCCCTTCTGTTAATTTTTGGATAGAATCCGTTAGTTAGCATCACTTTTGATTAAATTACTAACAAATTCAGTCCAAAAACTAATAAAAATGACTATTGTATTAGTTTAGGGGCATTCCTACTTTTTATTTCATGGCTAAAATAACCATAAAGTATTAAAAGCACCGTTACAATGGTATTTTCTGTTAATTTTTTACGGAATCCGTTAGTTAGCATCACTTTTTGATCAAATTACTAATGGATTTTGTCCAAAAATTAATGGAAATGACTATTATAACAATATTTTAATAATTTAGGAGTATTTCAGTTACAAATATATATATATATATATATATATTAGGAGTCAAAGTTTACACATGATATAAAATTTAGGAACTAAATAAGTAATTTACCCTATGGTTCTCTTAGCATGAGATAGAATAAACTACATATCAAATATAATGCCATGCATGCACGTGAAAAAAAAAAAAAAAAAAAAAAAAAAAAAAGAAGAAGAAGAAGAAGAAGACTAACCTTTTATTTTTAATTGATTATGACAAAGCCATAATCCAATTTGGTACTAGTTATTAAAATGGTTAAAGGGGAATAGTAATAGTTTCCATGCAATGGTTAAGAACCTTAGTGTGACAATCCAGATACTGTTCTGGAAAATTCCTACAACCTTTATGAGCTTTCTCTTTACATATTATGTACTTTGCCAGTTCATGAGATGGCCGCCATCGTTCAACACCATCATAGACGTCGGAGGCGGCCACCGCGGGAAACAGCACCCACCGCCGTCGAATACCAACTTCGGAATTGCGGATAAGCAGATCAGGAGGGAGATTTTGGGGAGTTACTGATGAAGATATTGAAGGAAAATCATTTTGCTTGGCAGCTTGGACCATGATGAGTATGCTTTAAATTATGATTATCATCGAAATAATTCCTCTAGTTAAATTTCGAGAAATAGCTTCTAATATCTTTTTTTTTTTCCAGGTAATTAAGAGGAATTGCTAGTGTACACTGCAATAATTCCTAGATTGTTTCGTACGTGTATATATAGAGGCTGATGAATAAATAAAAATAGTTATTTAGATGTTATAATGATTTTTTTAGGTGGCAATGTTTGCGATTATTAAAATACTTTTCTCTTGAGATTATTAGAATGCTTTTAGATGATATTTAATTATACTTATTTATTAATGTGTTACGGTGGCTTTTGGAGTACGTTAAAATTAATTTAGGATGAACTTTTCAATATTAGCGAAAGATCAATACTTGGTCATTTAAAATAAGTTCGAGTCTGTTTATAGACAAAATTTTGTATTTTTTATACATTTACAGGAGTATACATATTGGATTACATTTTAAAAAATAAAAATAAAAATAAAAACGTTTCATATGAAGATCTAAAGCCTAGCTAGAAGAAAAAGTTTTTTTTTTTTTTAATTGCAATATTATTCTCTTCTTCTTCGTCTTCTTCTTAAGCCAGGTCTATGCATAATTAATTTGAAATCCCAGCATATAAATTTAGGCAACAAGAATAAAATAAAAATTAAAACAACAACAACAAAGTTTCATGTTTAGAGGATTGTGTGTTGGATAAGACATACATGATATATCCATATGCTGAAACATATATATATATATATATATCCATTATATTTAAACGTAAATAATATTAGCTGCAGGAAAAATTTGATAATATCAAAAGTATTCAATAACAGCAAGTTCCATCATGCAAGATACTTTTTTTTTTTTGTTTTGAATTTTTTGAAGTAACATTTTATGTATTGCATAGACCTATACATAAGTATTTGTGTCATGCATGTAGATGAGAAATTGAAAAGCAGATTTAAAAATACAGTAATTCAAAGTTAGAGGCCTTAAGGCGCTTTTGAGGAAGTTGCCTCCATGCAATGATGAAAAAGCTTACGGTGACAATCCTCATATTGTTCTGGAAAATGCCTACAACCTATATGGGATTTCTTATCACATATTTCTGACTTTACTAGCCGAAATGGCTGCCAATTTTTGAAAGGATCGAGTGAGCCAGGCGGACGAGGACGGCGTGCATCTCCAACTAGTCTTTTTGGTTTGTGTTGTGGAGATTCCCGCCGTGGAAATGGCTGAAATTCTTCACTGACTTCAGAGCCATGGCTAAGTACAGATGACGGAGGAAGATAGTCGGCAGCTAGAAATGAAGGTATTGAAGGAAAATCTACGAGCTTAACCACTTCGATCATGAGCACACTTGGTATGATTGTCACCAAAATAATTCGTCTCAACTCATTTCCAAACATAGCTTCTCACTCTGTCTTTGTCCCTTCTAAGAGTTGTCAATGGAAAGAGTGATTTTTAAGATTTAAATGCACAAATTGGTTTTTTAAAGCAGATTTATAGATACATACATGTAGGGGTATGTTTGGTTGGAGGGAGAGGGATGGAGGGAGAGCACCAATCCATTGTTTGGTTAGTAAGGAAGAGAGGATGGAGAGAACAAGTGGAGGGAGATTCTCTCCCTCCGGGCCCACCATATTGCATTCTTCCATCAATGGAAGGATATAAGCTCTCATTTCCACTTTATTTACAAAGACCATTTTGACTCCAAAAAAACTACTAACAAATTTTTTTTAAAAAATGGACGATTTAATAATTAGACAAATAATTATTATCAATCATTTTAACCCTCTCCTCCTTACCAAACAACATAAAGGATTTATACAATCCTCTCAATCCTTCATGTTCTCCATCTCTTCAACTCTCTCCATCCTTCCTCCTCTCCATCCCTCCTACCAAACATAGCCATAGTCCGTGAATATAAATACGTTACCTCAAAAAGGAATATGCTTAGGGAGGATTTTTGTACAAATCGGACAAAACGAGCCTAAAAGGTTTCCTCAAGGCCAAAAAAAAAAAAAAAAAAAAACTAGTACTATTGAAAGGGCTATTTAGGGCTCCTTTTGGTTGAAATGAGAAGACGTCACACTACTTTTTGATTTTAGTTGACAGTTAGTTATAGAGAGCGTCAACGATCATTGAGAACTGTAAGAGATCATATATTAAAAAAAAATAACTGATAATTTAATTTCCTTCCTTTTTTTTTTAATATTCAGAATTCCTAACGGCAATCTCGGATCACAATGACTTGTATTGCTCAATCAGATGAGAAGCGTGGAGACGGGATGCAGGGGCCACAGTGCAACCCAAACTTTGCAGGTAAGATATCTGATCATCAACACCGAAAAAAAGGACATTAGTCTCTAGAACATTCTAGAACTCTCCAAGGCACATAGCAGAGTGTCTATCACAGAATTACAGTACTTCTATCCTTTCACTTGAATGAAGACACAAATTCCCCACATGATTCGAACAAGAAAAAAGACTACATGAAAAAGAAAAAATTCAAGCAAGTCGAAGTTAAAAACGACAGTAATATGTTAAAGTAGTTACGCAGTGGATACTATCATAGATCCTTAGTAGAGCACGCAGATTAATAAGTACCTTATATTGGTGTCACAAGGACAAACCAGATAGAAAATTTAAACATTACTCAAAGGAACCAATAAGTGCTATTCGGAAAAGTTATCTCCGTATGAATCATGTTCATAGGTTCAAACTCACAATTCAAACAGTAACTGCAAAATTTTATGATAGAAAACATTGTAGATAAAAGTAGGAAAACAAAGTTCGAAAAGTGGGTTAAAAACGGGGGGGGTTGCCAAATGGGCTATAGTCAAGAACACAACACCGGGAAGCAAATAAAAAAATTTGAAGGAATATTCCATTAGAAAGTTGACGATATATAAAGAATGAAATGGACGCAAGTAAAAGTAGTAGTAAAACCAGAGAACTAGGCAAAATGCATGTAGAAATTAAACGATTAATATAAGAAGATACCCCTTCTGCATCACCGGAAAATATAATAAAACAAAAGAATTTCAGAAGGGTAATTGCATCTATCAACAGAGAACTTGCTAAATCAACTTGTCATCACCTGTTTGGCTGTTGGTGCTGATGAACCCATTGAATTTTCAATCCTTAATTTCTGGAAATGTTCCTGGGGAAAGAAAGTGTAGACTATTAAGAGAATCTCCGATACAGTGTCAAATTAATGTGCCGGTACCAAATTTTGAATTAATGGCTAGTTTGCTTTTGCCTTTGCTTTTAGTCAGTAGAAGAAGAGAAGTAAAAGACGTGGCTTTCCAATAAGTGTTCCCAAAAGAGCTTTTGAAGTTAAAATAAAAATATTTAAATAAAGTTTATAATGTCTAACTTAAACTTTGACAAAGTTTTAAATTCTATTCAAAAGATCTTTTTCTGGAAGCCATGTTTTCTGGCTTTGACATGAAGTTCTTCTAATAGTTCATCCAAACACAAGAGCAGCTTCTAGAAAGCTTTGCCAAACAGGCCTTTAGATAAGAAAAGCACCCTTCAATATAGTACTTATTTTGATACCGAATTTAACATACGCTCTACTTCGTGCAAAATTGTGCCAGATAGAAACACAAAATAAAATCTTGTTTGGGAAGAATGAAGTAACAAGTAAGATGCACGGTGAAGTTATTTCAAATTACCTATCAATTTAAGAATACTTCAAGTGACTAATTAAGTAAAGTTTTCTAAATTATAAAAAACTCAGTCTAGGAAAATCTAATCTAATGCTTGGTTACTTGTCTAAAACAACTTCTTTTTTTTTTTTTTGGGAAGATTCTACATGTTCGTGAACTAGCACAAAACTTGAGCAAAGCATATACTTTCACAGATATCAGCCAAGCATGATTAAACAAACGGTCTATGAATAGAAGACCCAAACCTGCTTTTCCCGCATCAAATGGGCACGCCTTTCAGCAGGGATTTTTTCCCATCTCAAAACCTATTGTAAATAAATTTGACATCAATAAACAAAATATAGGCTAAAGCTAAGAAGTCATTCAATTAATTCTTAGCTTCACAATGTGAACTACACTTGCTTCTGGATAGATGTGTGGGACAGAGGGCTCGTGGTACCAGCTGCCCACCCTTCCTCCTCTGCTGTGAGAACCGTGAGAACAGAGAGTGGGCAGAAGGGAAGGAGGTCCTCATACGGAGTCACACACTTACTTGAGCAGTGCGAGAGACTGGGGAAGGGGTCGAGTAAACTCCCCTGGGGCCGAAAAATAACAGACGAAGCTTTACTTAGATAGGGCTTTTTGATTTGATTGGTATTTCTTTTTTCTTAGTGATTGGAAAGGAAGGCGCCTGGGTATGTTATAGAAAGGGAAGGCAGAGGTAGTACTTCAAATGGGGAAGAGAGGCGGCTCGGCAGGGAAGGAAGGGGAAATCGTCAAGGATGACTTCTTTGTTGGCGAGTAACTATTTACTAAAATAGCTGTGTCATTACTTGTGTTGGATTCTTTATCATTATTTCAGATAACAATCAGAAACAAATCCACAAAGAGGACATATATACTTACATATTCCGCGAATTGAAATGCGTCCTCAGACTTCAGGCACAACTTCAGCGAGCGCAAAACATCCTGATACGTTATAAAGGTGTCATGAGACACGACTAAACACTGAACTCAAGAAATTTAAACTAAAACTTTAATTTATGTTGCCAGTAAAACGTCCATTCCAAAGGAAAGAGAATCTTAATAGAACCGGAAATGTTTTATTCCAGTGTCAGGATTCAGAGAACAATGTTTGGTTAAGATTCGCCTCCATACCAGTGAAGGAACCGGAACAAGGAAACGCCATCTTACAAAAAACAGCAACCTTGAAAACGGGAACATCACCCAAGTACATCCGCTTCTAAAAACGACGGAGTCGTAAACAAGACTTATCCTACTCCTAACCAAATAACGACAGATACATTTGAAAAAAGGCCAAAACTGCCATAAATGACAGAAACTTAGTGAAACGACACATTGCTTGTAAAACCAACTTAAACATTGTTAGCAAACGACAACAAATAAAAGCGACAGTGACAGTAATAAACGACGACAACTTTGAAAACGGCAACCATCTACCAAAAAAATTTTGAAAAAAGTGAAAAGGAAAGCCTCTCTTACAAATGACAAATGTTCCGAAACGACAACAAGAAGGAACGAAATTCTCATAATAGACAATAACCTTTATAACGATCACATCTGCAAAACGACATCCTCTTTTAAAAACTACAACAAACTAGAAACCAGTTTATGAAACCGCTACATGCAGCGATAGCAGCTTTCAAAATAGACAATTTAGCCCCAAAACGACAAAGAAATGAAAAACGACAGTAAATTTTGGGACAGAAGTTAATGTGTAATGTAGGGCAACAACTTACAAGAACAACAATATATTAGAAACGATGATGACTATACCTAACGACACTGTTCTTAGAAAACGACAAGAAATTTACAACAATAATTTATTCCACAACCTACTGCAAAAGACAGACTCTTGACAACTCAGAAACGGCAAAAAAATAAAAAACAAAACAGAAAGCCCCGACGTGATTATGTCAACGCTTGTCGTAAGATAGAATTAAACGACAAAAACTAAAAACCGCCGCGTTGAAAAATCGACAATATCCTACCTTCGACCAACGATAGTACCTCTCAAGAAATGACAACATAGCTGAAAAACGATAAAAGCTCGGAGAAACGACAGTAACTCCGAAAATGATTTTCACGTATAAAGACAGCAGAGTGAAATGGCATCCTTGCAAACAGCACTAAAGACGAGAACCGCTGTAATAAACAATATTTGAGAAGAAACGACAACAATTTACAAACAGATTATAAAAAGATTGGAAAGAATAGACTGTGCCACAAATCAGAAGCCATAAATGGCAACAACAAAAGAAAGACGTTCTTAAAAACGACAGTGGCCCTACAGGAAAAAAAAATCACCTGGAAAAACGACTACGCTTAAAGGAAACAGAAACGTCATAAATATTTACAGTACCTTTTGCTTGTTGTTCTTGACTCTTAGGCGCTCATCGATTACAAAGCCAACCTGTAAATTGTAGTAGTAGCAAAGATTAACGTGTTCAAAAGAACAAAGCATCAAATACATGGAATTTATTTTAACACGTGCTTAATTTAAACATCTTGAAGTGCGGTCAAGTGCTTTCACATGTATGTAGCAGAAACACTTCACCTTATCAAGCAACCTCTTAGGATCTTGAAATGCTTGCTTCTTAGCCCACTTATGAAATACATGGGATACAATCGATCTCTCATCGACGTTGAATCTGTATTGACAAATACAGAAAACGAAAACGAAATAAAAAAAGAAATTCAATATCTATAAACAAAGCCGGCAAAAGCTACTATAGCGTTTGTCAATCCTGCAGATTTTGCGGAATACCTTTTCAAAAAACTATTTCCATTACTTTCTTCCATGAATTCCATGTCCTCTATTTGACCATCGTTCACTTCGTTTTTTATGAAGCCATCTGTTATGCTATCTGCCTCTGAAGATTGCATTCGACTACGTTGATCAACTCTAGTCTTGCCTGTAACTTTTGTAGAGTCATGATGCTTTTCTTCTAGCTGTACGCTTAATTCACCCTACATAAACAATTTCCAAGAATTTTTGGAATAAGAAAAGAGATGGGATATTCTAACTTGTTATGCCAAGCTGTAGTTCTTTCCTGCTAATAAAGCGATTTAGGAGTTAAAAAAGAAGACGCAACGCACCTGAACCTCTCGAAGATGATCTGGAATTTCATTGAGAAATCGTGAAGGCCGAAGTATCTAAGAGAGACCATCTTTAGTCACAAAGCAACAGTAGTACATATACATAATATTCGATAGTTTCTCTAGTTATACACACCTGAAAATTTGAGTCCATTGAAACATAAAGGATGAAGAGCTTCTTCCGGGCACGTGTCATTGCAACATAAAACAAACGACGTTCCTCCTATAACATTCAATTAAGAACGGAGTTTTGAGTATGAGATTAAATAATTCTTGCAGAGGGATAGAATGAACAATTCCCTAAACAATCTCACCTCGACTGAGGACCCATTTTCCTTTGCCACGCCATTAAATTCATGCAGCAAAGGAATCTCAGATTCATTTGCCTGTGCCATTGACCAAACATAAATACAAGGCATAGTTATTTTAGTCAAATATATATCTCCATGTTAGCCACATCCCACGTACCTTAACTATGAAAACAATGTCCCATTCCAAGCCTTTTGACTGCATGGTTAAAACAAGATATGAGATACTCAAGTAGTTTAACTGGTTAAGCCAATGAAAATTGATAGTGCACTTAAAATACCTGAACGGAAGAACGACAGTTTTAAGTAGAAGGGGAAAAAAAATAGTAGTGCACACAAATAACCTGATGGATGGTAGTCAAGGTGATAGAGTTTTCATTATCTTCTCTTCGGGAACGAAAGTTTTCTCTCTCCCTCTCAGATAGACGGTCTAAAAAAGCCCCAAGTAAGTTAAGACAGCCTTTTTCTTTCTCTTCTTCTTTCTCCCTTTCTACCTCAGTAGATTTGGTAGATAAGAATTCAGACACGTCATCCAGAAGGTACTGAAGAACCTGCACTAGTAAGAAATCTCTTTAAACGAGAAAGATGCAACAAGATTTAGCTTAAAAAAAGGTGGATGAATTTAAAACTTTAAGACACGAAAAAACGGAACCCAGCATAATTTGGCATGAAGCTATATATATAATTTCCCAAGTTAAAAAATTTAACTTTACTTTCTGATTATTAAAATTTCTTATAGCAAAACTCTGAAAAAGTACTAGAGTTGATCAAAATGTTCAATCAATTTGGACTTGTATTGCTTCTCGTTTAATATGTCTGAATGAGAATTGGGTATAATTTTGAGAGAAGACCTAATTACAAATATTATGACCGACAAACTTTGCGACAGGTATAAGAGTTGTGAAGTTCCAAACTTACAGATCTGATGTCATTCTCTTCATTCAGATACTTTCTTCCATCAACATCTATGACTGCCCGCTGCTCGAGGAGGTACCTCTGACAATCAGGGAATTGTCAGTAGAATAAACAAAAAGGCGAAGACCATGTAGTATCCGCATGAATTAAAATGTCCCCACTCACATAGAAGATCCTTTGAGTTGATGAAATATTAACCAAGGAAAGAGGAAACAAGACAAACCTGAGGTACCATGTTTGCCACTGAGGTAATGACAGCTGAAATTGATTGTTCCTGTAAGCATTATTACAAGTAAGGTTGCTAAAGAATTTCGTGGATATTAAAAGGAAAAAAAAAAAAATAACAAGCATAATTCTCTGACTAAGTCGAGAAAAATATGTCCAAGTTCAAACTTCATCTCTAGAGACACACAAGGATCTAGCAGAAACCAAGTCACATAAATATACATGTTAAAAAAATGATAATAATAATAATTAAAAAAAAAAAAAAAAAAAACCTCTTCCTTTCATCAGTTCTTGCTATATGTGGGGTTCCACCTTTTCATTTAAAATCCCAAACCAAGTGACATTCACATTTACGCCAATAAGAAACATTGAGTCAGAAGCTCAACTCAAAAAAGTTTACCCTTTGAACTAGCTTTGAAATCATCTCTAGCGTTGACAAAACCTTGCGCCCTTGGGTGAGTTGGCTTCTAGTACCATTACAAGGAACACGTCAGTGCGCAAAAAAAATAATAATAATAATAAATTCTGGTACTGGTTTTTTGATCATGAAATAGATACCAAAAGAACTGAAAGAGAACTAAACATAAGAATGCTAACAAAATTTCACCATACATAACCTTTTAAAGGTACCGGAAATTTTTGCACTGAAGATGTCACAAGCAGCTGAAACAAAGCTGCATTTTCTAACAGTAGAAATCTTATCAATATGCACAATTACCTGAGAGACAGATTTAGATATCTTAGCATGACGTTAAGTGTATATCTTTGGTAAATGAGAGAAACAAACTTATTGTATATGTGTGTGTGTGTGTGAGAGAGAGAGAGAGAAAACAATGTTCATTTATGATATAACCGCAAAACTAACAATAGTATTAGAAACAACAAAAACAAATTCAGAGAATTGAACAAGTACCCTCTTCTTTTCCTCTTTCTCAAAAGGAAGTAGAGCCTTCAAAACTAGACGATACGGTCCATTGTCACAATCTGGCAATGTAGTTCTAAGCATTGCAATAATGGCTCTGACTACCTATCAGAAATGAAGTAAATAAGCGAGAAATATGTAAGCTAGGTTTAAGGCACATGTAGAACTTGCACTGCATATTCATATGGTAGAGACACGAAAGAAGAACAGTACTGCAATCTGCAGAATAATTTAATAGGAAGAACCTTTTTTCTATAAAATGCCACGCCATGAGTGTTGAATGGTATTTTCCTTTCTCGAAGCGCTGTTTGGAAGACTTTCCCTGATACCTGTAAAGCAGGGGAAAAAATAAGGTTGTATATCTTAGCAAATGTTTACAAATATATATCTCCAAGAAAAAGATTCATCTTTCAGTTAATGCTGCAATAAGCAAAGATCGACCTGCCTCCGGTAAAGAATTGCAATGTTCCCATAGGAGCACTTTGCAGCTAAACTAATAGCGGTAGTTTCTAGAATCTTGTCAATAACAAAAGCACATTGTGCATCCTCACTGTGACATTCTTTAATGGTTATCTGTATTAAGTTAGGAACAGTTGTAAAAGTATTAGTTACAAACAAAAATAAAGAAAATCGCGTAAAGTTTGTACTATGCTAATAAGAAGAAGACGTAAGAAACCTTTGATCCAGTTGAATTATCTGTGTCAACATTCTTTAATGGACATCGCTTCATATTATTTCGTATAACTGAAGATGCAGCTTCAACAATAAAGCGAGTAGACCGATAGTTTTTGTTCAGCCTGATCTGTATATATCGAATAGGAATGAAAATCTTTCAAAACTCTACTCTCTAAAAAAAGAGAAGAATTTCAAATCAACATTATGAAATATCCAATCTAATAGTTGTATGATGAATATGGTGTGTATGTAGAGCTTAAGAAACATGACATAATAGTAGAGCACTTAACGACAAGCAAACCTCTTTGTAATTTGGAAAATCCTTGCGAAATGAATCAAATCCAGAAGTATCAGCCCCGTTGAAACTGAAGATGGACTGCAGGAACATATCAATGATTTTAATTTTAATAAAATATCTAGATAGCGCCAATCGAAATGAAAGAAACAGCAACTATGGGGGAAAAATGTAATACATTGTTATGGTTAATGGTGTGGAAGTTTAAAGGACAAAAGGCATACCTGGTCATCATCACCAACAATGGTTATGTGGTTATGAGATGCAAGAACTTTCAGAAGACTGTATTGCATGGCGCTTGTGTCTTGAAACTCGTCAATTACTATGGCTTTCCAGGTATCCTGGCACTCCTTGAAGACTTATTATTGGAGAGAAAAAACAACAGTCAAAACTTAACTAAGGGATGGCCAACCAAATGAAACTCGGAGGAAATAAACCTTCAGGATATTCAGAAAGCAGCTTCACGGAACAGCTAATTAGGTCATGGTAGTCCAACGCATTACAAGTTCTCAAGATATCATTGTAGTTTTCGAGAATCACAGCCTGTTTCAGTGCCATAGTTAACATTAATCTCAACAATAGAAGCAAAAGTACCAGGAAAAAATATGTGTACATATATATATATATATATATATCTAAAACAACTAGGTAGCTTACTCCCGTTTCATCACCCATTTTACGGCAGTCCGCAGCAGTATTTCCATATGCCTTAGCCTGAAATATGTTAAATTAGTAGCTGAATTAGGACAACAAATACAGATAAATCTGAAGTTACAACAATAAGCAATAAAAGCACATTAAAGAGAAACAAGTGCTGAGTCATAAAACCTTGTATTTGTAACTAAAACAAGGCCTTAATTTATCCTAAAGGATAAGTAAAATAAGTACGGACCTTGAACACTTAAAGCTATTTATTATTATCACCTTCTACCACACTTATAAAATTTTCAAACATACATGTAACCAGAATTCAACAAGCTTTAGTCATAGATAATTATGATCTACTGGAATTAAACATACATTGCATGGTTTGATCAGTGGATAAATTTGGAGGAGAACTCGGAAAATGCAGGAAAAGAAAAGGTAAAACCACTTTTATTTGAGAAATCTAATCAATTACTAACCCGAGTCACAAACTGCTGCCATTTCTTTGACATGTCCTTAAATTGTTGCGGGGACGTTATACCATTAGACTCTTCACCAAATGACCGAGAGTCAAGCTTCTTATTACTCTTTTCATTTTCGAATAACCTCACTGCTTCTATGACTGCCCTTCTCTGTTGTCCGTGCCCATATATTAAGAACTCCGATGTTCGCCCAAGTCTGGAATATCATCTACTTATCAGACTTGAACAGTCTCAACTTAATATAAAATATGATAGTAAAATAAAACAAAGTGATCGAAAATTGATAGGAAAGGTTCAAAAATACTAATATAAGCACACTTTTCTGCATGCGACCGACAAAGCTGCAAGGAAAATGAATGAAATGTGCTGATTGTGAGCTCTTTAGCTATTGCTTTCCCAGCCACCTTTCCTATACGCTCCCTCATCTCAGAAGCTGCTGCTGTAGTGAAAGTCATTGCCAATATATTCGACGGACTAATGCTCTGCCATGTTTCAAACAATAAAAAGAGAAGCCAATTTACAGATAAGGCTGCATCCGGTAAGAGGTAAAGAAAATAGGAAACAGAAACGTCAAATAAGCAAAGTGACGAAAATAGAGAGGAAGGAGAGTATCTTTCTCAAATTGTGTTTGTTACTCTCTCCTCTTTTCTTTTCTCTCAAACAATCATGGGTCCAAAATCCTTCTACTGATCCCCATATCCATCTCCCTCCTTCCTGCCACTTTTCTCTCCCACCAAGCAAGCTTTAAGTATGCAACTGTGTGCGTATGAATATATAACAGCGCAAAATAAGAAAACAGCAATACCTCATGAAGCAGCATGAGAACTCGCCCAACCATTGTCGAAGTCTGACATTGCAATAAAAAATCAAAATTAATAGTAAACTAAAGCTGTTAAGACTCAGACAAGAAAAGAAAAAGAAAGACCTTTCCACTTCCCGGGCCAGCAACAATCATCAGGGGCCTGGAAATATCGCAACAAGCGGCTTCACGTTGCCGGTCATTTAGAGAAAGCATATATTTCGAAAACTCTTCAGTCATTTTCCCAATTTTAATACACTGTGAATTATCCAATCCCACATCGTCTCCAAGTTCCGATATGCCTCGATTAGGCAAACTCTCTGAGCTGCTATTGAGATCATCACCACCATTATCATTTTTAAATATATCAACTCGAAAGGTGTCACTTTGTGCAGACCTTTCTGCTTTTTCCATGGATTTCTGCGCACACAATGCGTCGATTTCTTCCAAAACTGACTCGTCAAAATCATCATCGTCGTCGTCGTCTATACTGCGAGGAACTGTGAAAGAACCGGATAGTCTAGAACATTCCGGCTGCTTCATAGGCGTTCTAAAGGAATCCAATACACGCCCATTCTCTACTGGAACATCTACAATCGGATTAACACCAAAGCTCTCACAAAATTGTCCATGGCCTAATGGAGACTTGTACCTAGAATTGAACGGCGACGGCGTGTTCACCGGAATCTCCGAAAGAGGAACTCTCTTCGTTCCCGATACCCCAGTCGGAGTCTCAATTCCCTTTTCATCGGCTACTCTGCAACCACACAAAAAAAAACCGAGATAAATCAGATATTGATATTCCTCTAGTTGTATCAGATACTGAAACCCAAAAATTTCCATGAAAGAAGTTGAAAATCGAAGAAATTTAATAAAGAACGAAGAGAGGAGGGGGTTTTTTTTTTTTACTTGTTGGGAAGGAAGAAAGAGTGAGGAGATGAAACGGCGTCGTCGCGAGGGCGTTTGCGAGCTAGAAGGGCCTTGGCGGCTCTGAAATTGCTGGAAATGCGAGCTCTTTGCTCCGCAGTAATCTCGCCGGTGAACGTTTCAGGCGTACCTCGGAGATTTTCCGACGACGACATTTCTGAGGAAAATGGTTTGATGACCGGGAAGTTCTGCCTTGTTCTTCCCTCGCAAGCACTGGATTTTAAATAGTGGGCCTTTAGTGGGCTTTTCCAACATTTCGGGCCCTGCCCAATTCTGCCTCGGGCTACAAGTAGTTTTCCCATCTCTGGGATAAATTATATTAAATACATCGTCACTTTTTTTTTCCTTCAGTTCTAGCACTGTCAAATCAGTTTTGTGGGGCCCAGCAGCATTAAATATATGTAAATTTCCAAGTTTACCCTCATCTCCCTCACATGCCCCTAAAAAATTTTCAAACCAGCATTTATAGTGTTTTAGAGAGAGAAACTAAAATCTAGAGAGAGAAAGAGTTGCAACCGGCCGAAACCGCCACGAAAGCCCTCTATAAACCGCTTGGAAGTCTGTGAACGTCAGAAAATCTTCAAAAACTACCCATGTCGAAAGCCACGAAATTGACTGAGAAAAACATTACTCCCGAATGTTTGCTTAAAATACATAAAGTTAGTATTTTTATCTGATTTTGTAACATAAAATTTAGTATTTTGGTTTATATAAATATTTTGGTGGTCATAACAGTTATGACATCTCTCCATATCATGAACAAGAGTAACGGTCACAACTGTTATGACCGGGTGGTCATAACGGTTATTACCTCTCTTTATATAGTTAACTAGAGTAGCGGTCATAACCGTTATGACCGGGTGGTCATAACGGTTATTACCTCTCTTTATATAGTGAATTAGAGTAGCGGTCATAACCGTTATGACCGGGTGGTCATAACCGTTATTACCTCTCTTTATATAGTGAACTAGAATAGCGGTCATAACCGTTATGACCGGGTGGTCATAACGGTTATGACCCCTCTTTATATAGTAAACTAAAGTAGCGGTCATAACCGTTATGACCGGGTGGTCATAACCGTTATGACCGCTACTATATATAGTGGACGCGGTCATAACCGTTATAACCTCTCTTTATATAGTGAACTAGAGTAGCGGTCATAACCGTTATGACCGGGTGGTTATAACGATTATGACCGCTACTATATATAGTGAACTAGAGTACCGGTCATAACCGTTATGACCACACTGTTATGACTACCGGGTCATAACCATTATGACCACCTGGTCATAACCGTTATGACCTGTACTAAAAAATGACCAAAAATGTTAGATTTTTAAAAAAAAAAAAATTTAACATAGGTTATAATTATTATGACCGGATGGTCATAACAGGAATGACTTTTACTCAAAAATGGCTAAAAATGTTAGATTAAAAAAAAAACTTTCGATGAAAGTTTCTCTCTCTAAATGGAAGTTTCTCTCTTATTATATGAAGATTTGGGTTTCAAAATGGGTTGGGAGCTAGGCGAAAAAGTGAAAAAAAAAAAAATAATAAGATTCCGGTGGGTGGTAACTCTTTCTCTCTCTGGATTTTAGTTTTCTCTCTCTAAAATACTGTAGATGTTGGTTTGAAAAAAAATTTTGGGCCATGCGAGAGAGAGGGATATTTGAGCTGAAGGAGATGAGGGTAAACCCGTAATTTGATATACATTAAATGCTGCTGGACCCCACATTAAGTGCTAGTAATGAAGGGAAAAAAAAAAGTAATATTATTTTAAAAGTGAAATTAATCCTTTACATATATGTCTAAATTGGAGATATTGATTTAAAATAGGTTTATTTTTCTTTTTATTTACATAAACGTCTAAAATGGTAATTTTAAAGATATGTTACCCTTCATAAAGAATGGAGAATTAACAAATTACGAAATTACGAAAAAGGAAAAAAAAAAAAAAAAGAATCTAAGATGTTTACCAAACAGAGCTAAAGGAAAATTTTGAAATTTTTTTTGAATTTATTGTAAAGAATGTGTAAATATTCATAATGAATCAAAAAAGAGAATATTTTCTCAAAATCAGATTTTCGCATTAATGATAAAAGGCTAAATAAAGAAAAAAAATCTCAAAAAAAAATTTTATGTAATGAATCTGTCTTTATCACAAAGATATATTCGATTTCATTTCTACTAATTTATATTAATAATAGTATTTTTTTTTATAAAGAATTTGATTCCATTTATTATGTTAAAGAGAATATTTTCTCAAAATCAGATTTTCAAATTAATGAGAAAAAGTTAAATAAATAAAAAGAAAATCTCAAAAAAATTCATATAATGAATCTGTCTTTTATCATAAAAATATGTTCAATTTCATTTATACTAATTTATATAAATAATAGTTTTTTTTTCATAAAGAATTTGATTCCATTTATTGTGTTATTTTTCAATTTGTTCGGTTAAGACATAAATGACAACCCTTTGATTTATAATAGATTATATAAACAAATAGATTTTTTCATAAAGAATTCATTAGTTTTTTTCATATGAAAAGTATGAATATTCATCAATCTTTATCATTAATATTTTTATTGTGTTTATTATTTAATATTAATCATCGTCTTTATAATAAATATTTTATATTTATTATAATTAATTTGATGTTTATAACTATTTTTGGTTTATTAAAGGTAATCCACATTTATCAACAAAATATACTCATCATTGAAATCAAAAAAACAAAAAAAAGGAAAAATAAAAAAAATCTGTATAAAAATAAAATGATGGCAATTATAGTAAAAGGGCAAAATAGGTACTACGACATTTATTTCTTAAAAAATAGATACATACATAATATTGTTGAAAAATGAAAATATTTCAAAATGAGATTCTAAAAATGGACCTTTTGTATAATTATTTCATGAATTTTTTAGGTTGAAGTTTGTTGAATTTTTAAAAATTAGTTATAATTTTTGTTGACTTTTCAGAAAAAGATAAAAACTAAGATGAAAAACTTAACATGCATTTGGTGCTAAGGTTTGAATTATAGAATTTTGGTTTAAATTGATTGTGTGTTTATTGAGACGTTTGAATTGTTGGAGTTAAAAACTGTAAAAACTTGAAATGTGTAGAAAAAAAATATTAATAAGGAGACTGTTTCGCTTGTCTCGAAATTATATGTAATTTTAAAAAATATATATCTAATTTGGACTTGCCTATGCAAAGTGATGAACTTTTAAAATTTGAGTTACACAATTATGTGAATAGTGAAACTGCGTAAAAAAGACAAAAATTGGATTATAATTGTAGGGTTTGAACCCTACAACCAAACATCCAATTAAATTTGAACCTGAGAGGCAAACATATGCTTATGAAAATTGACATTTTATACTTGTATTTAATTATTAATCAAAAAATATAACATCTATTTTTCACTTTATCAATTGTATACCATGAAATATGCTTTAAACTTAATATCCTGGATCTGTCGATGCCATGATGGAAATAGAGTGGGAAAGGATCGAAAAATGCTTTCTCATCCCTATTTCCACTCTTCAAAATCATCCACATTTTTATGATAAATTAGAAACACTTATAATAAAATTGTGAAATTTAATTCCGTATAATTTATTTTTTTCTCATCAAATTTTATTTTTTATTCTTTTAATTCCAAATTAACAAATGCGCTCTTAGAATACTAAATACATGAACAGATATTTTCCTTTATTTATTGATTAGTCAACATAGATCATAAGGAAGAGTTTTTTTTTAGTAGAATGATCATAAGGAGTTGCATTTTCAAAAATCTTGCGCTCCTCCCATGACCCATTTGTGGTTAAAAATATTGCATTGATCATATTAAAAAAAAAAAAAAAAAGGTGTAAAATTGGGTGACCCACTAGTGAACAATTAAGATTTATCCTTAAGTGTAAAGGATCTGTTCATGTAATTGGATTTATCCTTGAGTGTGCAAATTGCTGCCTTTCTTTTTAACTTTTTTTTTTTTATTATTGTTTTAGCCCACTTTTGGAGAACAAGTTTAATTCCAACTAAACGGTATTTTTTTCATCTTAATTTTTATTTTATTCTGAAAAGTCAACAAAATTTATAACTAATTTTTAAAAAGTTAACCAACTCAAACTTAAAAATTTCAACTTAAACTGTTTTACCAAACGCACACTTAGTCCTCACAAATCTGTCATTTTCTGACACACTTAAAAGACAAGGGCTTAAGTGACAAAAAAACTATAGTTCAAGGGTAGATGTACACAACGAGCAAAGTTCCAAGGGCTAAAATATGTATATTCTTTCGTGATTCCAACTTTCCCCCTTAATTTTCCTGTAATATCATTATTTCCGAAACTTTGTCGCGTTCCCAACTCCAAGAACGTCCTCGGACAGCACGTCAAAACCAGACACGCATCGTCATCGGAAGAGGACGAGAGACTCAACTCAATGGAGGCCTTGATTGCCTCCTATGGAGACGACTCGTCCGACTCGGACTCCGAGTCCCCAACTCGGCCTCCACAACCGACTACTTCCCACGAATCATCTCCTCTCCCCCTTCCTCTTCCTCCACCTCCTCTCTCGCTCCTCAACCCACCCAACTCCCTCGGTAATCATTATTCCTCACAGATTGCATTAATTTTTATTATTATTTACATTTTAATCCGGCAAAAAAAAGCAGTTCAAATGGGAAATAGTTTGTATATTTGTCTATGTTTTGCGATATACAGCCTTTTAGCCATGCACACCACGTGTTTGATGTTTTTCCTGTGAAGGGGCTCTGGATTATTCTCCTAGCGGGCAGCCCAGCAGAATTAGGAGCTTCCCTCATGTGGAAGGGAACTATGCTTTACATGTCTATATCCCAGGTGGGTAAATCTTCAATGCTCGATTTTACGTATAGTTACATACATACATACATACATATATATATTATGGATTTGTATTAAGACTGTTCTAAACGTTGTGGTTATAGTATACATACCATCTGTGCCAAAGAAAGATATGGCTTTGTTGTTGAAGAGAGTTGCTCGTATTGTGCCCGGTCTTCACGTGGTCGATGTTGATGTCCCACTCGACATTCTGTGCAAAGATGATGACAAGCTCGAGCAAGTTGCTTTGGGAAGGGAATTCCACATAAGCTTAGGCAGAACAGTCCCGATCCGAGTCCACCAGATTGACTCTGTGGTGACAATGCTTCGACAGAGGCTTCAGTTTCAGAGGCCGTAAGATTGTACTCTCTTTAGCTTTGTCATTGAGAATAATGCTGTAGGTGAAGTTGCATGACCCGTTATGGTATTTGGCTCAGGTATTGGATTGATTTTAACA
This sequence comes from Ficus erecta, assembly GCA_008635985.1. Lineage (NCBI taxonomy): Eukaryota > Viridiplantae > Streptophyta > Magnoliopsida > Rosales > Moraceae > Ficus > Ficus erecta. The sequence continues at coordinate 730,426 of BKCH01000873.1, read as the reverse complement.
AGTGGGAAGTTTTTGTTAACGATGATTGCACACGAACCTTTCTGTCTATGGAAATTACTGCAACGGGATTAGCGGAGGTATGGAGTTTCAAGACGCAATTTAGTTAACGAATCATATTCAAGAAAGTCTACCATGACGTTGTTAGCTAATATAAAACTTAAATGGCTTCATTAATTGCAGGTAAGAAGGCAGATTCAAGGCGTTAATGGGGTCTACAAGCTTCACAACTTACCTGAATTTTACAAGGTTAGCTCTGTTCTTGGTTTTTCTTCATAAGTTTAACTCTTTACTTAATATTCTTAAATTTGCGCTTGTATAAATATAGACATGCATATTTCTTAACAGCTTGAATAGTTTGGAGCAAATAATTATGCGCTAATCTTTGTTATTTCTTGAATCGGTGCACAATATTGGATGTTCATTGAAGGATCCACGGCCGCATATTTCTTTAGCTTGGGCAGCAGGCGACATTAGCAATTCCTTGAAGACTGCGGTTCAAGAACAACAGAGATTAGCTGTTGGTGTTGGGGGCTCACTGCAGAAATGCTTCTTTACCGGTAAATTCAGTGGAATCGAGTGTCGAATTGGTGATAAAACATACAAGATTTGTAAATTTTCAGAATAATGGAAAGGCTAGTTGCCCTATTTGGCTAATTACTTCCGTAATCATGCTTTACCTGTCCTTTTTCTGTTAAATTATGATAGTTTATCAAGCAGTTTGATTGTTTTTCTTGTTTATTTCAAGGAAAAAAAAAAAAAAGCAACAATAATATGATTAGGAAAGGCCTTCCTGATATAAAAGTAGTGTAGATAAATTCGGGAGAAAAGGGGGAACAAATATGCTCCTCTCTTAGCCAAAAACTATAGTAACTGCTGTATATACATATATATAGTAAATATACCATAACAAAGTTTTGTAGGGGAAAGCCTTAGGGGCTTGCCTGCCGGTTGGTTCATGATGCGAACGATGTTAAAATTCCTTGGTCCAGGAAAATATTACAGATGTAGCTATCATGTCTTGATGAAATGATAACACTCTGCAGCCACACACACTGTAAAGTCCGTAACAAGACTCTTAGGGGACTTTTGGTAGGCTGCAACGATTCTAAATAGTGCAATTTGGATCTGGATTGAGATATTGGAACTAATAATATGTACAGAATTTCCTTCGTTATGCCATGGAGTAAGAATGCTGCAAAAATTGGAGTTTCTTCTGCATGTATTGAGTATGGAGACGTGCATGACAATGCACTTTTAGTCGAAGGGGTCAAACCGAGGGTCATGCTCGCTTGCCATTGCCATTCCAGTACAGAGGCATGTCGGGCACATAACCTGCCAAAACAAAAACAGGGCGTAAGGGAAATTTATTTGTAATGGGTGAAAAGGAACTTGTTGACGCATGGTGGATAACAAAGAACTTGGTATAGCTAGTTAAACCACGTTTAGAATGTTCAACCTTTCCAGATCCTGAGCAATTTGAACATCTCTCTGTTCTAGGTGTTGACAGAGGCTGATTTTCACCGTTAATCGATGACAGTGGCTCAATAAGAACAATGGCTCCCGTGTTTGAACAGCGAGCACAAGCAAGATACCCTGCATAAGTATTAGAGTGAGTAATACACCAAACTAAGTATACAATTTCGTAATCAAATATAAAACAGGTAACATGATTAATGTTGTTTATTTCCTGAAACCATAGTCCATGTCAAATAATATGCATTCAGGGTGGAAAACCACAACTTCCTACATATAAGGTTTACGGCAAAAAGAAATTATGCCTTCCAACAAGATGCAGTTCAAATTTTGGATGGAAATCCATGTAGCCCAACCCAAGTGGTTAAAAGACAAATTAACAGAGCTATCTTTACACCAGATAGAGTGAAATGTCAATCCTCTAGTCAAAAGTCAGCAAATGAGACATTTATTCAAAAATTATACCAGTTCCGAGACAGTATTTGCATCTTTTATGCTCCTGCTGTTTAACATTGTTTATTTCAACAATCATTAATGCTGAAATTACCCCAACAGCTCCTCCAGAGAATGACGCTACAATGGGATCAACCTGACTGCACTTTGACAGGGAAGTGAGTTAATAAACGAGACCAGACATGATATCGTGAAAACAGCATTATTAGTTTCATATCAACATAGGCAACAATATATGAAGATAATTACATGATTACTACTTAGGGACAATGATATGAATAAGTTCAACATGGCCATGCATGAACCATCTACATTATATTTTGAACATTAAATCAATTAGACAAAAGGATGTAGTAGTGAGTCTTGTAGCAGGGCAGAAAAGCAAAGTGGCATATCTATTCTCGGTATTGGAACAACAAACAGGCGTCTTCAAGATGATGACAGATAGACACTGGAAGAGAATGGGAGAAAAATACAAGCTATACCTCAACTGCATAGGCAGATGCATACTTTGTATAAAATCAGCGTACGATGTGCCTCCTAGTCCCAGCTTAAGCTCCAACTGAGATACAGATACAACGAGAATGGAATACTTTAAAGTAACGATTGAATGCAAGTCTTGAAAGAACCAGGACTGACTTAAAATGCTTTTCTTCTTTCTCCTATTCTCCAAAATTGTTTTTGTTATTTTTAGCCTACACTTCAAAATTGTTACGACCAACCACCCTCAACTTAATCTTTAAGATTTATTGGCAGAAGAATCATGTTGCAGATAACTTACAGACGGAGCAAGAAGGCCACCAAAAATCATAAATCCAGCAATCAAGGAAAAGCAAGTAGCATAATACTGCTTAAGGTTTGCTGAACTCTGCAAACAACATACATAAATTATTCACCATCTGATCAACTAATTGAAGAAAATGCTAAAAGCTTTTGGCTTGCTTCTCATGATCAAGGATAACAAAAAATAGTAAAACAGGCTAACAACACAACTGAAGAAGTGCTGAAAGAAGGACCTTAAAAATGCCATTTTCTAGCAAGCAAGCTTACCAAGGGAGGCAAGAAGGGAATGAACGATGGGAAATTAGGAAGTTCATTTTCTCGCTCTTCCTTCGAATCTCCAAGCTCGGCACTTTTAATTCTTTGTTGTATCCTCAGCCTGCGAACCTAAATTTTTTCAGGGATGACACCAGATAATAAGAGATTGCATCAGTAATTAGCTATGAAAAAGATTCTACTCATTTTGTTTATTTTCATTTCAAGTTTTCTCGAAGCATGATCAAATTATATGCATAAGGGCAGAAGACTCAACTATAATAATAATCAATAAATAAAACAGTTTTACCACCAGGAAAACTCTACCAGCAATCAGGGGTATGCTGACAAAAGAAATTAGTTGACACTAGATATAATTTTGCATATTAAAACCCCCTCAAGAGATGGACGTAAGTAAAAAGATAAAAAGAGACTAAAGAGGAGAATCTTAAACAGAAATATTACAGCATGTAAGACTAATAAAATTCTAGCATTACTACATATGTCTTAACTGAACTTCGCATCAACACAGTCCTATTGAGCTTGGTAGTGTCGTCCCCTATACATATGCCGTATATGAATGTGGAAAACACATTCTAATAGCAATTAGAAGCAAAGTAGCCACATATACCACTTATCTTACAAAACATACTTTTTACCAGAAAAGCAAAAGCCCAACAACAATCACAATCAAAGCATTACATGACTTTACCCTTTCCATATTTTTCACCTTTGCAAGAAGCATCAAAGAAAAAGTGCTGATCGAGAAATGGTTTCACTTGCCTACCTCCTCCATATGCAAAAATATTTTATTCCGGCGACTTCGAATATTATCCTGAATTTCTTGAAGTTCCATATTGGCAAAGTCTTGCACTGTCTCAGGTCCCTCTATGATACAAAACCTGAATTCGTAAGCATGCGATGTGAAGACATTATTTCCACTCCGTAATCTCATCTATCATGACAGACAAATCACAACAACGAAATACAAGTTTTCGCAGTATCAATCTTTAGAAAAATAATAACCAGATCGACATTTATTTGTTACCAGGTGCTGTTCCTAAGAAGTGAATTAGTGAAGTCTTCATAACAGTATCAACAACTAACATCTTCCATTCTTGAGAAAATATATGTCAAATTTCAATCACAGAGTGCATATAAACGTCCAAAATTGCTTATTTCTTTTCATTCCTTCAAATTTTCGAATACTAAACCCGGACTAACCAGATCAAATCAACTCAATTGGTTGCAACCACAAAATTAATTGGACAGCAACATAAATCTACCAAAAACAACTTCAAATTCCCCAAATAACACCGAGCAATTTCAATAAAACAACCCTAAAAAATGAAAGTTTCAACTTTCCTTAAGTCTTTTTCTCATCCAAATTCTCGGCAACCAAACAGAAACATGTAATCGAGAGAGAGAAGAGAGAGTACCCGGCGGCGTTTTATCAGAAGGTTCAGCATCGATTGAGGGAGCGAAAGAAGAGGAGTCGGGCTCGGACGCCATGTATCGCCATTTGGAGCTCAATTTAGGCTTGGCGGCACTGAATCTGGAGCTCGGGCAATGGAAATTGCAGAGATGCACCCGATTTATCGGACCGGAAAGCGACAAAGCTCGACCAAGACAAATCATCCCGCTCCCAAAAGCAGAGCTCTCGCTCTAATTCCGAACAAGAAGAAACAGAGAGAGCTCCTGTTCTTCTGCAAATCTCTGCGTGAGTTCAGTTAGAGAGAGAAAGTGCGGAGAGAGAAAGGGCCAAAGAAGGGGCTTTCTTTCTTCAGTGCGTGTGGCACCATGTCAAATAAGTTATAATATGGAGGGAAATGGCCGGATTGCCACGTGGCGTTACCATAGTGATTGGGATTTTATTTTTCTTTTAATTTTTCATATGAAATTGGAAGAGTTTTAGTGGAGCTGACCTAGTTGGAACCCAACGAAAAATCCAATTCTGTCTCCATTTTTTGCTGTTTCGTTTTTCTTTCATTTTATTATTATGGATAATTTCGATATTTACAAGGACAATATCTATCGATAATGGATTTTTTTCCCCTTCTAGCCAAAATCTAAGAATTTGAAGAAAAAGAAGTTTGGATAATCTTGTCAAGATTCAGCCAAATTGAGAATAGTTTTCAGGCTTTATACGATTTCTTATGGTTTCTAATCATTACGAATATTTGTTTTTTTCTTCGACTAATTTCTTTGTATTAAAAGATAAATGAATTTGATGAAATATTATTTGGCATGCGCATTTGAAGATCCTGTTCAAGATTCAATTTTTTCAGTTGGTGTGCTTCGATTTGTTCGACAATGGAACCTAGAAGTTTATTTTTCAGTCTATCCTCTTTTTTTTTTTTTGGCAGTTTTTTTCAGTTTTTATCGCGACAATAATTTGATGTTAAACAACATAAAATACATCGATATTAGATATTTTGATTCAATAATGTCAAAAGAAAAAAAATAATCTTGTGGTTATTTGATTCAAATATTATAGATTATATGGTATTTTGATACAAATATAAAGATCATGTGACATTTTAATATTCAAATTGACATAAAACTAACAGAAACAAACTAATAGAGTATTTTGACACAAACATTATACTTCATAAGGTACAACATATATACTTTATAATTCAAAAATATGGTGACAAGGGGAATTCATGAATTTTTTCCTTTTCTCTCTCTGACTTATTGCTTTTTATCAAAGACAAGTGGTTGTGTAAAAGCACAATTTGGTATATGTATTTGAAGATATCTTTTTACATTGAATCGATAATTCTCTGGAGCTGATTGGAGATAGACTTAACATATGTTTAGTAAATTAGTTTTTTTTTTTTTTAAGTCAACTCATTTTTATCTTTTTTTGAAAAGAATAAATTTTTTAACTAATTTTTTAAAATTATTTTAACTTAAATCTACTAACCAAACGCATGCATACTTTATAGACTAATCTATTCAAATTATTTTCTATAATTTTCTAAGCTTTTTGCAATTTTTTTTTTCCAATGGGGTGTGTATGGACAACTATTTTGGAAATAGATTATGGATTAATTTTGGATTTTTTGGATTTTTGGGAGAGTTGTTGTCGTTATTATTAATATTATTTTGTATATGTTATTGATGGTTTGACTAAATCCCATCATCGATTTTAGTCCATCAGTGATAGATCAAAACAATGATCTAAGAGATGATAAAGACTTCGTAACTCAAAAGATTACGTTCTTTATAAATAATTAAAACGGTAAAAATAATTGAACACCTCTAAAAAGTTATAGCCGGTCTTATTTTCTAGGTAAAAATAGCAAGGCAAAAATTTTAAAAAATAGAGTAGCAATATAATCTAGTTTTTTTTTTTTTTTAATTCATGCTTTGCCTAAAATTGAAATTCTAAGCTCTACGGTTTGGATTAGGATATTAGACTTCTTAGTTTTTATTAAAATTTGGAGAATTAAGGTGAAACACCCTAGTACTTCAAGTCCAGATCTATTATCTTATTTTCTTGTTTTAATGATTGATCCTTTACTGATATTTTGATGACTCATTAATTTGTTCAATAATTCTTAGTACTTAGTATTTTTTATGAGGCTAAAATTTTAAATTAAGATGATATGAGATAATATTATTCAGGGGACAATCAATAAAACATGAAATCCGGGACAATAAATCTTAACTCAACATCATATTAACTTTCCTTTTTTTTTTTGGGTGAAATATCAACTTTCACTTATAGATTAACAAAAAGAACGATGATATTTACCAAAAAAAAAAAAAAAACAACGATGTAAATGTTAATGAATTAAACCATATTTTTTCGTCTTCAAACAATTTGTATTCGTCATGGTACTCATACAAACGACGTACCGTCCATATTTAGTAGTTGAGTTGGGTTGGGTTAAGTCTCGTTTGATCAAGATAAACGACATGTCATGCTCAAATTCAAAAGAATAAAACGAACACGTCTTTTCTGGGGACTCATATTTCTACCGAAATGACACAGTAACCCGAGCAACAATATGTCATTTAGGTTATACCGCACTTAAAAAAACAAAGGTAAATTAATTATTTAGTCTCTGAATTTTTAATTTTATATAATTTTGGTTCAAGAAATTTTTTTTTTCATAGCTGAAATGATCATAAAATTTAAAAATGTTACCGCAATAGTTATTTCTGTTAATTTTTTAATGAAATATGTTAGTAATTTGATCAAAAAATGATGCTAACTATGAATTCTATCCAAATATTAATTAAAATTACTACTTTTAACTATGAAAAAAAGAATAATAAATGTCCATAAACTATTAAAATGTTACTACAATAGTCATCTTTAGTAATTTTTGAACGAAATCTGTTAGTAATTTAGTCATAAAGTGATGCTAACTAACGGATTCTGTTCAAAAATTAATATAAAGAATTATTGTAGCAACTTTTTAAGAGTTAAAGGGCATTCCAGTTATAAAAATTTAAGGATCAAGTTACACAAAATTAAAAATTCAGAGGCTAACATAGCAATTTTCTATTAAAAAAATCATAAATAAATTATAAAAAAAAAAAAAACCAGATTCGGCGCCAAGCCGAAACTATTTCGCGCTTTTACTTTCCTCTTTCCCTCTCTGAATTGGTCTTGTATAAATCGTAGATGACCTCTCAGTCTCAGATCATACCTCATCGTAATCCAAGCTTTGCACACTCAACGCTGTCTTCTTTCTTCTTTTCTTTAAAGTTTTTTTTAAAAAAAATTATTTGTTTGTTCTCATTTTCCCTCGTCTATATTCTTCATAAACATTTCAGTTCTTTCATTGATTAGCGGGTATTGAAGAGGCCAGTGATGATTCAAACTTATTTTTGCCTACATTGTTTGATTATCCGCTTGTGGGTAAATGTAAACGACAATTCATCTGAGGCCTTTCATTATTTTTATTTTTATTTTTATTTTTATTTTTCGGTGGTTAAAAACATGCCGGGTCGGGTCGGGTTATGTTTGTATCAGTGATATACGGTGTCCGGTTTTTTCGGGTGCCCGAGTTGAGAAAACCCTAGCGTCGTCCTATATAAATCGATGGCCGACGATTGGTTCTGAGAGAAGAGGAAGTCCACAACATTGAAATCTCTTAGGATTCCAGGGTTTTTGCCTCCATTTTCGTTTCATTTCTCTGCAATTTCCCTTTTGTTATTGTTTCTTGGGCTTCTCTGTTTTCTTATTTATTATTCGTGAGAAATAGAAGAGAAAGAGAGAGAGATCGCAGTGATGACTCCATGAAATTCAAGCTCAACAGACCGGAATGCAGGCTTCTCTTCACCGAGAACTTTGCGTGTCGACGACCCCGCTGACCTGAGCGATCTCTCTCTCTCTTTTTCTTTGTTTTCAATATTTCTCGTCAATTTTTTCATTTTTTTTAGATTTTATTTGTTTTTAGTTGGGTTTTATTAGGGGGAAATATATATATATATATATATATATATGATGGTTGCGATGAGGATATAAAAGCTCCCTCTTCTGATCAAAGGTTGAGGAAAATAGCTGGCAGAATCGAACCTAAAACCTTAATTTGCCACCACTGAGTCAACTCATCATTATTTCCCCATTTTTGTTTTTTGTTTTTTGTTTTTTGTTTTTTTTAATCTTTTTTCATTGGAGAATTTTATTTGGGTTTGTTTTGATTTTGGTTGATAGGGATGAAGCGATATAAATAATCCAACACTTGATCTGAGATACATCTGTTATCGATTGATGTCAACTGATTTGCTTCTGAATCTTCTCACGTTTCAAAATTCTCTTCTTTTCCCAAAAAAATTTGGTATAAACATTCTTGGTTCTATGTGACAAGAATTTTGTTGTTGGCATATAAATAAATATAAATATAAATATATATATATATATATATATATATATAAGCACACACATATAATTTGCCTCTTTTGATTGATAGTGCTTTTGGGGTTTGTCGTTGTGCTCAGCATCGTCATATGATGAAATCTGGAAAAATCTTAGGACACCTTCCTACACAGCATTCACTTGCTGTGGATGAGAAGAAAATTCCATTCTGATGATGGTGGTAATTGTCAATTATTAATCAGTTTTGATTCTTGTTGGAGTATTTAGTGTTAACTATATTTAATTTTTGTTTTTTTTTTTTTTTACTTAAATTCGTTTGATTATGAAATTTATTCATGTTTGTTGGATTGAGTTTAGAAACTACGCAGCCTAGCATAAATGCTGCTTTTGCCCATTAGCAATATGGAATTTCACCAAACAAATAAAAGAGAAAAAATGAAAAAGAAAAAAGAAAACCAGAGAACAGTACCAGTATACTGCAGAATAAGAAGCTATGCTAATCAGAATAGAAAGGAAATTGAGAACAAGTAATGAACAAGCTTACTGATGGCTTACATGAACCATATAAAACCAAACTGGATTGCTTTAGGATAGAAGGAAGAAAAATTTAGAAAAATAATTATGTGCGGATGGTTATCAACAGTTTTAACTTGTGATATGGTATCTCAGTGGTATTAAGCTTTTGAAAGGAAAAATGTTAGTCAACCTAGAATTTTAATTAACTCCTGTTTTTATTCCTCTAACACCTTCTTTTCTCCAAACGTCTGGTGTTAAGAAACTTTGGTTCCAATAGGTTTGTAGTTTGAATCACAATTCAAACTTTTTTTTTTCCACTTACAAATGTAATGTTCAAACCTATAAGCTCATTGTTGGTCGATTAACTGGTTTGCTTGGTTTGGGGTTGTGCTTTTGTTAGAATTTTTTACTTTTGCGTCTAGCAAGATAAGTAGAAGCTAAGAACAAAAGCTACAAATCATGGTTTTGCCAAATAAGTATTAAAATGTATTGGTTCTTATGCAAATGACTTTTGAGATGTTTTTCCGGTAATATTTGTATTGTAGTTTGTAAAAAGGACTTTTGGGATCTCTAGAAGTATTATCAAACTAGTCCTATGCCGTGTCTGTTTTGGTAGCCATGATGAGAACCACATGATTGGGGATGGAGATTTGATCTTTGATTCTGGCTGGCGATGGTAAGGAGGAAGAAGTCGTTTGGTAAGCAGATGAGGAAAGGCGAAGATAAATTTTATTAGGATGGTGTATAATTTGGGTGTAAATTGTTTGAGTGTAAGTGCTAATTGGTGAAATGTGTGATATGGGTTTTTACGGTTCGCATGTGATTTGAAGTGTCTTGATTTGAAGGTATAATTCTTTTGGCAAATCTCAAGTTTGTGGGAATTTGAATGAATTTTTTGCTTGAAGAATAACTTAAGGTGTTAATATCAAGAAATAAATAATCTTAAATTTTAACTTGCCTTGGTATTGGGTTGTAGGTACAATTGCCCCCTTTTTTTAACTAGAACACGTATGACCTAAAAAACAAACGGGGAGGTAATTACGTTCACTCAGTGTTTCCTCTCACACGGGATCTACTTTTGACACAACTCAAAAACTATAGTGGATTTTAACACTCCTGTTTATAGAACATGTCATTATGTGGAGACGCTTTTACCAAGTTCAACACAAGCCTTCTCCACACTTTTAGTCTAAGAGTCTCGACCACCCTCAGTTTCTCCACTACGACGACTGTGGTTCTAGAGAGGGGAGGCGATGGCGACGACATTAGGAACGGCAACCCAGTCACTTTCCTCATCGTCAGGCCGCCTTTCCAAAATTGTTGTGGCTCGAGTCGTGATGTCCCATAACCATGTAACATTGCTGGGGGATCTCGTTGTAGTGGATATGTGGTACCGTGTAGCGTCGTGGCGAAATTTGTGACATCATGATATCACACAAGACCTCACCGCCCTACGTTACACAACAAGATCGAACTAGGAGGAGATGAGATCTCCACTCGTGAGGGAGATCTCTAATGTTGCAAGATTTCAATATATATATTTTTTATAATTATTCTCTTTTTATTGTCTTGATTTTTATTGCCATCTTGGGATTTGTGTCGCTTTGTGATTTTGGTAGACGTTTTGTAGTTTTTTTTTTTTAAAAAAAAAAATTGAATATTGAGTACCAAAATCACAAAATACTCATCGATCATTCTCAAAAACGGTGCACTGTCACTTATATTATATTATATTTTTTATTTATACTTTAGTCAACTACACATTTCAATTCCAACTTATAAGCTTGTGTTTTGCTGCACCGGTTTGGAATGAAATTTTTAGGTTAAAGTTGGTTGACTTTTCAAAAACTAGTTATAATTTTTGTTGACTTTTCAGAAAAAGATAAAAAGCTATTATAGAAATTTTATGTCCGAAATAAAGTCAAACAACTTATAAAACTTAAACTCTAATTATTGTTCCAAATGGACCTTTAGTATTTTACATATAAGTATAATAATAGGGTGTTTCGAGGAATGTCCCTAAAAGAATACATTTGCAAAATATTGTCTCGTCTCTTATGATGTCTCATCTATAATGGTTTAAGGATTTTTGTACTCTTATAATGTCAAGTACAAAGTGGTCAAGAGGACGAAAATTCAAACAATGCGTATGTAAAAATCTCAAGTATGTGTACTGAAAAAGTTATTCTCACAATTTCCTCATATAATATCACATGATATGTCCGTTTGGTGAAACGGTTTGAATTGAAATTTTAAAGTTTGAGTTGGTTGACTTTTTAAAAATTAGTTATAATTTTATTAATTTTTCAGAAAAAGATAAAAACTGAGATGAAAAATTTGAGTTTAAAATATTTTATCAAACGGAGTAGTGTTTTCTAGTATCCCCATCCCCCCCCCCCCTCCCCTGTGGCAAAACTCACTGCTCCAAATACGTGAATACGTGGCATTTGTGTAAAGAGCCCAAGGAACGGGACAACCACAACAAGCCCAAAGAGGCAAGGAAGCCCAAGTCAATTTTTGTGGTGGGACTGATCATTTTAGCCTTTTGCAGTAGGGCATTTTCTTGGTTCTTGTAATTGTCATTTTCTTTAAAATTCCCAAGCCGAGAGGATTCTGGCAATATTCATTATGGACCTATTGGAGCAAATGGATGGATAAGGATAATGGATTCTTTGCCTGATATAATCAAGCCAGACTACTAAAAATATTAGAACAGGTCTCGCCATCTGGATTTGCACATATTTGTCCTGGTAGTGCTCAAGTGGGCCTTACGTTATACCATATTCAGGAAAGAAAAAAAAACTTGAATAACACGAATTTAAAAACCATTATATCAATATGATACAGAAAAAAAAATTAGATCAATATGATACGAAATTAAATTAAAATAAATTAAAATTTATGTCACGTCACTCAAAATAAGAGAATTTATATTATTTTGATCAACAATGAAAAAAAATGGTTATTTAAGTAATTTTCACTTCATAGGGGAGCAAGGGGGAAGAGAGAGAGAGATAAAAATTAGGTGATATATCACACTTTTAATGTTTTTAAAATTCATTTTACTTCTTATTTATCGGTTAGATTTTCGGCCACGTTTAGATCTATCTTTTAAACCTTTCAATTCTGGAAAAAAAAAAATAACGAAAAGTTTAAAAAAATGATATGTGAAATAATTATTTTACTCAATCTCTTTTTGTCTTTTTCTTTTTTAAATTCAACTTAGGACATAATTTTAAAATATATCACATTAGATTAATTTTCTTTTTTCTTTCTCTTCTATCAAATAATATGAAAGATAATATTGCTTGTTTTTTATTATTATTTTTTCTTCATTCAAGCATTTTATTCGTTTTTAATTTTTAACCTCTCGTGCCAAACATAATACTAAAATAAAACCAAGATCTTTGTGAATTATTTGTTTTTTATTAATTCAAACAAAAACGAAAAAGTGGGCCTTACTTTTTGGCCTTGGCTAAATTTAGTAAAAATTTCTCCATCGTACTTCTTCTATCTTGGTGCTTCAAAAATACATGGTCCCCAACAATTGAAGCAACCACCAGCTTTTCTCAACTAGTGTTTCATGATATTTATATTTAGCCCCCCTCCAAAATTAATAAAAGAAGAAGAAGAAGAAGAAGAAGAAGAAGAAGAGGAAGAAGAAGAAGAAGGAGAAGGAGAAGGAAAAGAAGGAGAAGAAGAAGAAGAAGAGAGAGAGTTAATTTAAGCTAGTTACTACTCTAGTTTGGATCTTGAAGCATTAGATATAATCTAGCTAAGTATTGCTTTTTTTGTCGTTGATTATATACATACATATATACATACATACATAAATATATTATAACTTGTAATTATTAAATAAAAATGAACATACTTTAAGATTTGAAACTTGAAAGCTCCTATCCAAATCACTCTCCTCTCACTTGCTGAGCTAGCCCTAACAGAATGTCAGTGAAGATTATACATACCAACAACAAAGAACAAAAACAGAGGGAACTAAGAATCCATTAAACCTCACTCTTTTGTAGTTGCACTGATTTTTTCATCCTCTTGTAGCCTCATCATTTAGAAGTTAAATATAAGAGAGATTGAAGACGACTGTTAAGCAACACGAGCAAGAGAAACTAAGTTATGCAAGTTGTTCAGTGAGTTAAGATAGTCACAGATTGAGGAGATCAGGACTATTTGATATTTCGTGCACGTGGTTGGGCTAGGAATATACATACATATATTATATTTATATACACACATACATACACGCACACACATTAGATGTCAGATCAAATTATGCAACTTGATACCTGTGTCAGATGAAAATTAAAAATGGCAAATAAAAGGAACTTGTGCAACTTGATGCAAGACACCCACCCCAAGTTAATGTGTATGAGCAAAGCAGATAGAATATATATATAGGTGTATGTATCTGTGTATGTATATGTATATATGTTGTGCTTGACACTCAGACCAGCCAAGTTTTGAAGTTTGCAACACGAGTGGTTTGTTGAACAAGTGGAATTGGGTCCATTGAAAGAGGGTCACGATACTATTACAAAGCCGCTTTTGCATGTGAAATCTTTTAGTGTTGCATAGATATTGCTCTCCAGGTACTGGGCAGGTTCAAAGAAAAAAGAAAAAAGAAAAAGAAACCATAAAATTTTTCTTTTAACCGACTTAACGTGCTCCTTGTGTACATTTCCCTTCTTTTGGGTGTTCATAGAGAAGTTCACAATATCTCACTAATGGGTCAATGTAGCCATAACAATGTCCCCCCTCACCCCCCTCCGCCCTCTCTCTCGACATATGTTCAGGTTCGATACTCCATAATCTCATTTTACTATTAATTTACTATTTAACATTATGGTGACATAAATAATAACTAAGTCTATTATTTAAGTAAAACTGAATCAAATTTTTTCCACTCCATTAGGCGAGCCCCGAAATTTTAAAATAACAAAAAACGGATATGATGGTTCCATGATCTCCCTTCTTAGTAACATAAAAGAGAGAACAGAACATTAAAAAAAAGAAAAAAAAAAATCACCATATATGTATTTCAAGAATTTGGTCTGAAAAGTGAAAACAATGTACTAAGTAATGTATTTGTTACCTTTTTTTATTATTAAAAAAAATATATTTTTTGTCCTTAAGAGAACAACTAAAATTTAATGATAAAGCCATCCTACTTGTGCTTGGCGATGTCATTTAGGCAAAGTGAAATATGTGGACCACAAACGCGTAAACTGTGTACAGTAAATATTTGATATTTTGATCAGGCAAGCATGCCCTTCCGCACTTGCTCTCAAAACCGTCCGATGATTCCCACTAAACTATAAGAAAATGATAAAAATTTGATGTAAACAAGTCAATCATAATTGGGTGGCTTTCATTTAATGGACTAAGATACACCCAGCCTAAGCCTAAGATTATCCCAACCAAAAAAAAAGTGATTATATTACAAAAAAAGAAATCCAAAGCTAAAAGCCTAAAAAGTTTGCTTTTGTGGCTGTCTAATTTATAAATGGTGGTGTTTTTGCATGCCTAGTTTGCCTACCTCGCCGCGTGTCCCTTGGGCGGCGATGCGGCTAAAGCTACTGCCACTACTAAATTTCTTATATGTAAATTTGTACACCAAGTTTCCATTTTTCCAAAATTGGTGATACACACTATGTATCATTTTCATTTACATACGTGTATGTATAAATAAGAAATGTAATATAATATTGATTTTGAAAAAAAAATGATGATAATTTTGAATAATAAAATTTCTCCATGTTGTACATTTTCAATTTTAATACTAAATTAGAACGGTTTAATAATAATCTAAAAACAATTATATTTTTGAAAGCACATCCTTTTAACATCAGTGTTATATTGAATACAAATTATATTATGTCTTTTGTTTTATATATTAGATGAAAGTAGGATTGTGATCAAAATTCACATATATTCGTAGATAATATGCTCATATTTGTTTGTGCATTTTCTGCCGAGAAAATTAATTTGGGGTGGAAAGTGGTTGCCGTTTTCTTTGACTCTATTTAAATTAAATGAAAATGAACTAAGAGCTTAAGTGGGAAAAAAGATAAGGACAAAATTAGTAGATCATGCAACTTGGTCCAAAGGATTAGTTAATTCAAACATCTAATGTTCCCACCACATTGTGTCTCTTACCTCACAAATCTTAACACAAGTGTCCCTATTTTCGACTTTATATTTTCATTTACACCCTTTGCTCCTTGGAAGATCACATCCATAACACGACTTTCTTCTTCTTCTTATTTTTTATTTGTTACTTTTGGCTGAAACAATTAAGTTGGAGCCATAATTAGTTGGGAGACGGTGGTGGGAATCTGGCGTGGTGGGGTGAATTCTTTGACATCCCGACAAGTGCACCTTGTAATTATCATAAAAAGCTTCTTCATGGGTGGTGCCCATCTCCACCATTTAACCAATTTTTACGAGGACACCACATCACATTACCTTATATATGTTGCTATTAATATATATATATATATATATATATATGACCAGTTTTCAACAGTTATGTTTTATAAATCGGTGATTATTATCTGAATTATAAAAACAAATTGATGTTAGGAGCATATTTGAGTTTGAAAGACGACTTATGTTGCCTGTACCTCAAAAAAGTATATGAGGCCGTCCGTTTGGTACGCCTATGGATTTGTAAGAGACTCCTCAAAGTAAAGATCAAAATGGATAGTGCTTGATATAAAATTTCGGAGTTTGATAGCATGTAGTGTTTAAAGGAGTAGATTACACATCTCCCATCAATTATAACTTTTAGGAGGAATGGTTGCCTCACTCCTACATCACAAATTCATGTCTTATTGACTGTCATATATATTTCCGATCAACTATGTGAAACAATGATAACAAATATTGAAATAACCATTAAAACCAGCGCGTTTCGTCCAACTATAAAACCCCCCACTGCCAACCCTCACATTATTACACCAGCTACCTAACTAGTAAATACACTCCTTTCATAAGGACCAACTCGAAAATATGCATCCCAACAACAAACCTCATTTCACACTACTCAACCTCATTCTCCTCTTGCTGACCGGAGCTTGTCTTGCCTTTCCCACAGGCGGCGGCGGCGGCGGCGGCGGCGAGAGAATGTCCACTGACCAAGGAGGAGGAACAGGGGCTCCAAGTGGGGCCAGTGGTTCAGCCCACGGTCCCAACTGGGACTACGGTTGGGGCTGGGGGTCGAGCCCGGGAGCCGGCTGGGGTTACGGTTCCGGATCGGGTAGGTCCTCGACCGGGTTCGGGAGGGGTTTTGGCTTCGGCTTTGGTTCAGGTTCTGGCTCGGGGTCCGGTTCGGGGTCGGGGTTTGGATATGGCTATGGAGGTGATGGAGCTCGTGGCGGCGGGTTCGGATATGGAGCTGGTTCGGGGAATTCAGGTGGTGGTGGTGGCGGCGGCGGCTATGGCGGAGGGATCGGTGGCCAAATGAATCAGGCACCGGCTGGTTCGAGGGACAGAAACCGCCATGGCTGATGTTCTTGGCAGCTTTTACGTACGTAATGTATTCCTCTAAAATAATATGACATAACTATTATTATATATACAAAAGTGTGTAAGATTTCATACTTGTTGAATTGTATGTATACATACATATATTTATATATATATATATATATAGAAGCTTTACTAGTATATTCAGCATATTTCCGGTACTAGAAGTGTTCATGTCCAGTGTTTTATAATTCATTTTAATCTCTTCTATACTTTCCTATGCTATTTAAAAACATTTTTTTTAAAAATCCCAAATTAGAAATATCCTTCAATCCTAAAAGGAGAACCATATAATTTTATAAAACTAACAATGACCTTGACAAAAAGAGAACCAAACTAACAAAGAGGAAGTAAAGTCTAAACAGAGTAAATCATAACAAAGTAAATTTATTATCTTTGTTAGTCGAAAAGGGGCACCAGAAGTAAAACACAGAACAAACTGAAACAATAAAAGAGGGCTGGCTAAGTGGGATTCGACTATTATGTCTCCTTATTCTTGTCTTCTTTTATGACATGTCAATTAAAATGTCATATCTATTTAAAATCATGACATATCAGTTAAAAGACCTTATTAGTTTTTTGAATTGTCATATTATTTTTAGAGGGAATGAAGGGGAAATGAAATAGGATATTTGAGCGAAATCAGGCTAACTGCAACTGTGCGTGTTTGTCTTAGTTCCTCTGCTTTCTCAGTAACAAACAAAAACAATAGGAGACAACTAAAACTGATTAGCACGCCTGAAAAAATAAAAAATAAATAAAAAAAACCATATGCTGCATTAGCTAGCCATCTCTTCCGATTCCGGCCAGAACAAAAGACCTCTGTTAAACCGTATTTCGACTCGAAGGGAAAACTTGTTCACCTTACGGCATGATTGGACCTCAAATGATGTTTCCTAAGACCATACTTATATATAAAAAGCAATGGCTTAGAAGTACTACCAGGCAGAAGCAACCCACCCAGAAAAGACCAAAACTCACCAAAATGTAAGATATGAACAGACGAAAGGTCTCGTAAAAAACTTGGGACAAATGATGTGGACCGCCTTTTATTTCTGCACGACAGACAACAGATTGTAGAGGGAAACAAACTAAATGCTGATTTTCTCGGATTCATATAAATTTTCTTCCCGCTAAACTACCGACAACATCCTTCATCAATAGTATCTATAGATGACAGTCTACCAATTCCTGCAATTCTTTAAGAACAAAAGCCAAAGAAGCTAATCTGTCTACACATGAAATTCCTTCCACATGTATACAACAGAAACAAACTGCACAAATGGTATTATAAATCTCTAAAGCTTTCAACTTAGATGACTGGAGACTCGGAAAGACATTCATAAAAAACTCCAACAATTCCCCCTAGAAAACTGAAAAGCGTAAAAGACGCCAAGATCTCAACTTCGAAAGCAAAACATTCTCACAAAAGAAAACGAAACAACGCTCAACAAACCCCTGATGAGTTATGAATATACCTCCAAAATACAACATTTTCCGACATTTAACTTGCTAGGATTATATCCTAGCTTGCTTCCTTATGAGTCACTTTCGAGGGAAATCATGTTTCCAATCTTCAGATAAAACTCTAAACCAGTTCCCAAAGTACAGAAAGTAAACCAGATTCCTCAGAACTTTTGGAATGACTAGCTGATTACAAACCTAACAAGCCAAGGCAGGTTAAACACACTGTTTCCAGAAGATGCCTAAAA
The DNA here is from genome assembly GCA_008635985.1 of Ficus erecta. Taxonomy (NCBI): domain Eukaryota; kingdom Viridiplantae; phylum Streptophyta; class Magnoliopsida; order Rosales; family Moraceae; genus Ficus; species Ficus erecta. The sequence continues at coordinate 711,856 of BKCH01000873.1, read as the reverse complement.
AACAAACGACCAACGTTTAGTTTGCAAAACAAAATAACATAAGGATAAATAAAATGATACCAGCAACAAAACAAAGCTCTGTTTTTATGCATCAGTGATCCTATGTCAAAGTTTCTCAAAACCGTCCTTTCGCATTTTTTCCCAGGCTCTTGGAAGGTCCAAGACCACAACAGTATGATTCGATTTTTAGGATTTTTGTGGAATTAACTAAAGGGGGCATTTACCAAACCTAAGGGAATTTAATGGAAAAAAGTAGTAGGTTTGGAAAGAAAAACTAAACGAATCTTGATTACTAAAACGACCTTTTACACAATTTGATACTCATTGGCTCAGAATATAGGAACGGAACTTAACAAAGGTCGGTAAACATGGAATTCATTCCCCAAACCAAAACCGAGGGAGGTGCAGGGATTAACCTTTTCCGATCCCTTTATTGTGTAGAGCTTACTAAATTCACATTACTGATTTTGTAAGTAAAAACATGATTAGGTGGGAAAGGGACATACTCATTGTTCTCTCTTTCTACTTCACGCGAAGTAAGCGCACCCTAAAGCTCTTATGTCCCCTTTAACAAATATGTTGTCTTCTCCTACTAGAGTAAAAAAAAAAAACTAGACTTATCCTACTAGAGTAAAAAAAAAAACTAGAAGTCTCTTTAGTCGGTTTTGCCTCTTTGCCACATGGAACCCAAGGTGGGTGTGCAAAAGTTGCAGACCATGGCAACCAATAATATACATCAATCCTATTAGAAAATGAAATGCGCAAAAACATCGAAAGAAAAATGAATATGCAGATAATAAGATTACTTCATAAATTTCCTCATCGTAAGTTCTAACCATTTGAAAGTGACAAATATTGAATGCAATTACGTAAAAGGAAAGGAGAAGAAAGTAAATGCACTTCGTGAAAAAAAACTTCTATTATAGACAAAGGTTGACACCTACTAAAAATAATTACAAGATAATCATAGTCTTACGTTTAAGATGGTTTCACCCGTAACATCCCAAACTTGCCCATCGTGTAACTATAATCAATAGTTAACTCCTTAAGTGCTGGTATATCCTTCATGGCAAACAGCATTATGTGTGGCACTTTCTCATCGACATGGTCGTAAAGAACGTACAGCGAACGAAGATTAGGAGAACAGCTATGGCCGATAAATCTTCCAACATTTCCATGCAACGTTGCATCAATGGTGAAGTTGTCAACATCAGATGTACCAGCTTGTGGAAAACTTAAGAAATGTGCAGAACCGCCTTCACATGAATAGTTGCAGTCAGAATTATTGATCCTTTTCTCAACTTCCTTATCATTAAGAACTTCACCAATGTACTCGCATACAAAACTTCCCTTTCGAATGTACGACCTTGACCTAACACCCCACCTCTTAAACTTAGTTCTGAAGACTTCCAATTTGAAAGCAACGCCCCTTTGAGTCACCCCATTAGTACAACAGAATGAGCACTTACAACAAGGAGTACCCACACAAATAACTGGACTACTGGTAGAAACATGACTTGGGGAATCAGATGGCATTGTCCCTCCATTTTTAGCCTCACAAGCACTTGTTTTAGAACTTTCACATCCCGTAATGCGATTACAAGCATTGGGCGACGGAGCTTCAAAAAACTGGGACAAATGACATTTGTTATGTAATCGAACTTTGGGGGTGTCTCTTCGTCTATTCCATTCTTGAAACAAATAGGAATATTCTCTTTCCCTTGAGATATATCATTCGCACAAACAATCTCTCTCTTAATTTCTGAGCTTTTACCCCTACTTAAAAAATTTTCATGGACAGGGTTTGGCTGCCCCAAAACCTTTTTCAACACGAATTGGAAGACAAGCTTGCCAAATTGCCCCCTTACTTCTGAATAACTCTCCACCAAATATAAACCAGCATACACAAGCGTGTTCTTGTGCAATTCTTTACCATTCGCACCGATGCAAGTTGATGCCTTCGGAATCTTCAAGCGATAAATCACTCTAATAGGAACACCTGCTTCCTTGCTATTCATTAACGCAAGATTCCCACGTTCAAGTTTCTGGTCAACTTGTTTACTCCCAACTCTTGGATTTCCACCTTCACCAGAGTAAACCAAAGTACCGAAAGAAATTGCATTCTTTTCATACCGGCCAGAAGAAACAATACTTGTCGCCAAAAGTTTTCCTTCTTTTTCCATGTAATCAATTCCGCAAATACGTTGATGATGAAGACCAACAACTTGGAGCTCAGCCCTCCATTCAAACATGTCACCAATCTCCACTCCTGGAATAGACCCTATCTGCTTAGGTACAAAAGCCCATTCCTCTTGCTCGAAAAGACGTCTCACTGCAAGGCTATGACCATTCCCATATGCATTGGAGCGCTTCTGTAAATTTCCTTCCGATGACGATTCCCTCGCATTGGTTAGTATTTGATGGAACAAATTTAAAGCCAATTTCACTCTCTCGCGACTATCTATAGCTTTTTCATCGCCGATGAAAGAAGCAGCATCCATTTGAGCTGCAGCATCAATCTTAAGCTCCTCATCCCCACTAGCTGTATCTATACTTTCGGAGGCAATCATTTCATTTTGAAAACTCTGCCTCGGCTTCACGAAAGAGTTCCTCGACGTAAGCACATCACTGTCGCCATCTTCCAACTTTCTTTGTTGCATCAAAGAAACATGTGATCCACACCCATCGGGAAAATCTCGAACAACACCAACTCTTCGCCGCTTAATCTTCTGCGAAAAGTCACGTATTTGTTCTTTTGGCGATTTTATGAAAGCCATTATCAACAAAGATCCAAGAACACCTATTTAAAACCAAATCATACTTTAGTATTACCAAAAAGTTAGGATGCTTGGCATTGTTCTTTCTTACTTAAATCATTTCTCAAAACCAATACTAAGACTGTGAAAAGGACAAATTACAAAATAAAACAAGAAAAAAAAAAAAAAAAAAAACCTAGATGAACAAAAAAATAAATAAAGAAAAAAATTAACAGGAATATCAACAGAGTGTATAACTGTAATGGGTAGTTAAAAAAGAAACAAAACGGTGTAAAGAAAAGACAACAAACCTCGAAGCAATTATCAGAGCGGGACTCGACTGAGGAAAAAGACAGGTTCTTTGACAAAAGATTTCGAGAGCTTTCGAGTTTCTTTCTGTACCCAAAATGTTAAATAAACTTTAAAAAATAAAAAAAAAAATAAAAAAAACGAACGAACGAACAAACAAACAAAATAATGAGGGAAATGAAAAGATTGAGGAGAAGAAAAACCAAGAAACACTCTCAAAAAAAAAAAAAAAAAAAGAAACTGAACGGACGGAGAACTTACTGAAACGGGCATGAGACATTCAATGGAGGATGTCTTTAACCCTTGAAAGTTGAAGCGAACGACGTTTGTCTGAAAGATGGGAGAAAGAAATTTAGGGAGTTTGGAGCTTTAATTCAAATTCAAAATTTTCAACTCAATTTTTATTTTTTTTCACGTAAAAAATTAAAAAAAAAGATTTAAAAATTTTTAAAACAACTCAAATTTTAAAAAAAGATAAAAATTTTTTAAAATTTTTTTTATTTTTTTTAAAAATTAAAAAAAAATTTATTATTAAAATTTAAAAATTTTAATTCAAACTCATTCATCAAACAAATCATTAAAGTGGTTTTATCATGCGGTTTTGTCACAAAGCCCGAGGCAAACCATGGTTTGCGTTGTTTTTCTTTTCAAAAATTGGGTAACCGCTTCTCTCTCTCTCTCTCGTAAAAAAAAACAAAAAAAGAAAAAAAAACCTAGATTTAAATAACAAAAAATAAAATTAAAATGTTACAGCGGTGGTTGTGGTAGTGGTGGTGGTGGGCAGTTGAGGCTCTTTAGAGTCCGTTTGAGATTACTTTTTGTAGATATTATTTTAGAAGTTGAAAATAGATTAAATTTTGAAAATATACCTTGGATGAAAATAAATTATTTAGAGTAAAAAAATATAAAAATTTGAATCATCTTTGAAAAAAAATTGACAATATAAATTTTATTTTATTGTTTTTAAAATATAATTTAAAAAATTATCTTATTTCAGTTTAAAATAATATGATTATTAATTTTTAGGTCTTGTTTGGTAAAAAATTTAGTTTAAATTAAACTGTACTTTTTTCATCATGTTTTTTATCTTTTTCCCCAAAAAGTTGTTTGTCTTTTCTGAAAATTCAAAAAAATTCAAAAAAATTTACTAATTAAACTTATAAATCTTAACTCAAACTTACACACCAAACATCCCCTTAAAGTTTTAAGTTTTTTTAAAATATTTTAAAAAATAAATAATAAAATTGAAAGAAAATGATAATTTAGAAACATTTTTCAAAAGTGATCCCAAAGAACCGTTGATACAAGGTAAGGAAATGTTCTTCTCTATTTCTGTAACCTTCTTTTCTTTAAGGCAAAAAAGACAAAAAAGAAAAGGCCCAAGGCCATCAAGTGATTAAGATGGTTGGTTATCAATTAGCCACGTACTTGCGAACTGCAGCGAGAGTAAGGCCCACGTTTGGGCACTGTTGTAAACTTGGGCAGCAATTGCTAACCTGCCTGTGACTTGATGGCCAAGACGAGACATATTGACCTATATATGGGTTGCTCTCCAATGGACCGATAGTAATCAGGTTCAAAAAAATTTTTATATTAATTTTTTTCTTTCTATAAAAAATCAACAAAAATAATAATTAATTTTTTAAAAATTAATCAACTCTAAATTAAAATTTTCATCTTTAATCAACGAATCAAACGTAAAATAAATACAATCATGCCTTTAATTTTTTTTTTTTTTTTTTTTTATAGAAAAATATTTCCATTGTCGAGCGATAACCCACATGAACATAATCCCTTATCATTAATGCCACACCAAGCAGTTAAAATAAGCACTATGACTCAAAGGGAATATTAGAAATTACCTCATGATCATTTGGGAAAAAATGCTATTAATAGTTGCTCTATCCCATTAATATTGATAATTACATCATCCACCGTCCACTCTTCAGTATGTTATACTTCAATTATGTATGTATAAACATGTAATATAGTGTAATTTAAAAAAAAAAAAAAAAAAAAAAAAAACGAAAGAGCAAAATGGGGGCGGTTGAGTCCATAAACCCCTAAGGTCAAGATCAAATAAATTGAAAGAGAGGAGATGATTTTATACATTCATACATGCACTCGGAAAAATCTGTTAGTCTTTAGACGGTAATTTAGATTATCCACTTCCAGTCACATGTGATTGTTAAGATATTTATTCTTAAATTTAATACACACTAAAAATAGAATTGGATTGTTTTCCGATTTTATATCTTAAAAATAAGTAAATAACAGAAAAGAAATCCATGTTCTTCATTTTTATTCATTCATTTTCTATTCAAATCCATCACGTTATCCTATTATCTTCATTAAGATCTGATAACATGTTATTATAATAGTGGAGTTTGTCATTTTGATAAGGGATAAAGAAAGACCCCGCATATTCGAGTGCCCTATCAATATTTTTTGCCATGCTTTAAAAACATGAGAATTTCCATGTTGTCGTGTCCGTTTGGTTTAACAACGGTTTGAGTTGAAATTTTTAAATTAAAGTTGACTGATTTTTTAAAAAGTAGATATAATTTTTGTTCATTTTAAAAAAAAATAAATTTAGATGAAAAATTTGAATTAAAACCAAGGTACCAAACAACCGCGTAATGTTTTTATTGCTCCTTTTGAACTTTGCTAATTATGCTGTCCTACGTAATACATTAGGTCTTGGAATGGTTGGCACTGGTCGAAACCAGATAGTTGACAGCAATTGCAATCTGGCAGAGCACTAGGAGTCTCTTAGTAGACAATTTAAATCTTGACCATAATTAACATCAACTTGGGCCAGACTGTAAAGGCAAATTCTCCATCTGTACATTGCACATTCATACTACCAAAACTCAACAAGTCCAAACATACACTAAGACATAATACCGAAAAAAGAAAACGAAGATCTAAAGACAAAGATCAAAGCTTCAAAGTGAGAAGAGAAAACTAGATTTGGGAAGATGTGGGGACAAGCAAAACGAGCTTCAGCTGCCGACACGCTTTTGAACCTTTTTGTGATGTGCGTTGTGTTAAGCTAGATTTGACAAAGCATAACACGAACAGACAGTTGGTATAAGAACATAACAAGCTCTTGCACCACTTGATGTAACGGATCAAAAATATGATGTAATTCTTCAATCAGTCTGAATAGGTGCATCGTGTCGACTAGTAAGCTGTGTCAAACGAGAAAGTTTTGACTTCTTACCGGCTTTCCTTTTTCACCTTGTCGAGCCCAAAATGGGTTTGGGATTTGAAGTTTGAACCCAAAAAACTATTGGGATCCATCTACAACACCACAAAAAATAGTTTTTACAACTTGTATGAAATACCGAAAATGCCTAAACGGCTAGCTCCTTTTGGTGGGTAGGTTCATCTTCATTGAAGCAATGGAGGAGCTTAAGAGATCTAGGGGTGTCTAAAGGAGGAGAGTGAAGCAACATATCTCTTTGAAGGTAAGAACAATAGGTGTGAAAGGTGGTTGGTGTCACATTTAATTGGAAGCTCAAACCAAACAGGAAGTCCAACTCTAGTAGGTTCATCTCTGTTGTACTGATCCCACCAACTTTAGCATAGTAGGCATTGTTGTAATACCTGTGAATATTCCCAAGTCAAACAAAAAAAAAAAAAAAGAGGAAAATGTCAATAATTATTGCCCATAATTTATGCTTTCATGGGTTAAAAGAAAACAATCATTGTACCTCAATTCTATTTACCGGTTTACCAACAAAAAGACACGGTTAAAATTTTGAATATGTTATCACTTTTCAATACCTAAAGACTTTGCTTGCGTTTGGTTCCTTTAGCCGGTTGTAAATGAAAATTTTAAATTGAAATTGATTGATTTTTCAAAAATTAGTTATAAATTTTATTGACTTTTTAGAAAAAGACAAAAACTAATAAGAAAAAATACAGTTTAGTTGGAGTTAAACTTGAACGCCAAACAAGCCAAAGATTAAAGTTTAAATTGCCTCTTTTATTAAAAAAAAAAAAAAAAAAAAGATAAATGGGTAAAATATATGATAAAAACTTTATTTTTACCATATCGATATATATTGTTATTTTTAATCGATGAATCAACTTTTTTATGATTGAAAATTATTTTATGTGATAAAAAATTAATCTAATAACTAAAATAATAAGAACAATCAATAACATAAAAATGTAGATTTTATTGAGAGTAAAGTTAAAAAAAAAATTGGTGTAAGACACTTCACAAATGAGAGAACACCCACATACTTAGGCTCCGTTTGAAACTCAAATTCAAACCTCAAATTTGAACTCAAAATTTTATCTTTTTCTAAAAATTTTTTTTTATATTTTTTAAAAAATATTTTTATCTTTTTTAAAAAATTAATAAAAATTACTTTTAAAACTTAAAAATTTAAACTTAACTCAAACTAAACCGGTTTGATATCAAACGGATGGAAAGTTAATAAAGCTAAAGGACAGTTGTTTTCCCTGCAAATAGTGGACAGTCAAACCACAATCAAGCTGTACAAAGAAGCAAAGTGTTTTGCGCCAATCATTGAGCATATGCCAAGTTGGCAATGTACTCTTTTCTTTTTTCTTTTTTTCTTTTTTTTTTTGGGAGACTGCCCTTGTCTTTTTTCACTCATAAAATTTACAGTTATGCCATGACAGACAGCATAGGCTAACATCTCAGAAGAGTTGTCTGGAAAAGGACAGTCTCTCTCTCTCTCTCTCACAACTCACATGGAACTGCATTTTTCTGAATCTTTCAAACCCATTGATTTTTTATTTTTTTCTGAGATTCTTGTCTCTTGTCATAACAGAGGAAGAAAACGACACCAAAACGATCACTAAGACGAGATAATCACCATTCACCACCAAAACTCAATAAAAACATACGAATCAACACTAACCTATTCTCTAATGCAAAAAAAGATCAGATCTTGCACAATCAAATCAGCAAACTCAAAAACCCAATTCAGAAAACAAAGAAACAGAGACGAATTTGAACTTTTCAGATAAAACCCCGGTATACAAAACATTTAAAAAAAAAAATAGGAAACTCACAAATCATCCATGAACTTGGCGGAGACCATGACGCTGGTGATAAGCAGGCGGTGGACGTTGAAGGAGTTGATGGGGAGCAAGGGCTGGCTCTGGGTGAAGCGGTCGAGGTAAACGTAGGCCACGACGAAGCAGGAGGAGCTGCAGTTGGCGTACTTGAAGATCCTCTGGAGGTAGCTCTGGACCGAGATGGTCGGTCTCGTCAGGCCATGGAAGACCGAGATCTTCTGTGTCTCGAACCGCCGGTTCACGTCGTTCGACTCGGCGACTCGCCCCAGCAGAGACGACAGGAACGTTATCACTCTCGGCATCGCCGCCTCCGGGCTCTCCAGTTCCGCCATTGTTTCAGCAAGCGAAGCTTCTCTTCTGCTCTGCTATTGTGGTTTTTTTTTTTTTTTTTTTTTAGTTTGTTCTGTTTCTCTGTTTCTTACAGGGCTCTTATAAAAAAGCTTCTTTTTCCTCTCTGTATTATTACGTGTGTGAATGGACTATCTGATTATATCCACCCTGTGAGAATTTTATTTTATTTTTATTTTTTTTAATCTTTTGTAACTTCCTAAAAAAGTATTTGGGAAAAAGCCAGTTAATTAGAGGATGCAATTGGAAGGTAAAGACTTGAGTCCGAGTTCACTCAATTTTTAAAAATTAATTATAATTTTTGTTAATTTTTTTTAATAAGAAATAAATTTTTTTAAAAAATATAATTTAATTTAAGTTAAATTAATATATTAAATAAAATCTTATTTTATTATTTATTTTTGCATAATGGGCACAACTCATATTTGCCTTCGTTAGGAGATTTAGATAAATAGTAATTGGGAATTTTTGTAATAGGAATTGTCCTTTTCTTAATTTTTATCAACAATTAAAAATCAAATTTTAACAGTAAAAATTTTCTTATAGTAATTTCTTGCTTTTTCCTTGCTCTGTGGGTCAAAATTCAAGTTTTGCTTATTTGTGTTTTGGCAGTTTCCTTTTTCTTTTTTTTTTTTCTTTTTCTTTTGTTATTTTTATTTTTAGTTTTCGGGAGGGAGAGATTGGTGGGATGGGGTTTTGTGTATAGAAACATGACAAGTGACAACTGTTACTGTGTCCAAACTTTTTGTTTTGTTTTTTCAAATTTTAATAAAAAGAATAACAGATGGCATTTAAATCAAATTTTTTAAAATTGATTGATTGAAGAGAGATGACGTGCACTACTTTTATTTATAGATATTTGTTTTTTTGCTGATCCACTCCAAGACTGATCTCATTTGAATTTTTACTACTAATTCACTCATTTTTCTTATTTTCAATACTGATGACTAAGTTTATATTTGATGAATGAGTTTAATTTAAATTTAATTTAAATTTTTTGTCTTAATTTTTATCTTTTTCTGATAAGTCAACAAAATTTATAATTATTTTTTAAAAAAATTAACTCAACTCAAATTTAAAAATTTTATCTCATCTTAAACTCAACTCAAATACCAAACAGACCCTAAATTAACAAAATATGGCACGTGAAAATTTGTTTTTTTCTTGAATCAGAGGGATATGACAAGATTAAAATTCAGAAAGGTGACCTGTCTATTCGGTCTGGAATGAGCTGAGAACTTCCCTTCTAAAACAAGAAAGATATATTTTTCTTTAAAAAGAAAAGGAAAGAGATAATTACCATAAGGTATTAGGTTAATTTAATAGTAAATCGAATTTCTCCCTCCAAGTTAAAAAAAAAAAAAAAAAAGGAAAAAGAAAAACTAATCTATACAAGCTAGAAATTAACTTGGAAAAAAAATGTTTGACAACCATTTTTAAGTGTCGTGTATCGGAGCAAAAAAAGAAAGAAAAAACATATTGAACAAAAAAGAAATAACAAAAACCTCTCCTTTAACTTAGTTTAAGTTTTTCTTAAATTATCCCTTGTAATTTTTTTTTTCTACCAAGAATCCACTTTTGATGCTAATCAATATTAGATGTACAAAAAAGATACTATTACATTTACTTTTCATAAAACAAATTATTATTATGGCTCTCATTATGTGAAATTCGAAAGACAGTAATTTTCATTTTTGAAATTTCATTTTTTGCTAATACGTAGGGTTCGTTTAGTTCATGAGTTTGAGTTGAGTTTTTGAAAGTTTAAATAGTAAATTTTGTTGACTTTTCAGAAAAGACAAAAAACTTTTTGGGAAAAAGACAAAGACTTTTGAGGAAAAAGACAAAACTTGAACTTGAAAACTTGAGCTTGAGTTTGTGAACTAAACATATGCTTAATAAAGTTATTGTCCTTAAAATGAAATGCACTTTTTTTAAGATAGTGCGAGAACGTGCTTCTGTGCGATTAATTTTACTACAAATATGACATTGCATGTAAATTTTGTATGATTAGAAAAAACAAAACGATAAATTTAATATAATTGATTAAAACACAAGGTGATTCGGTTTAAGACAAGCAAAGTTTTTGTTATCATCCCTTAAAAATTGAAGCTTAAAATTTTGTCTAGAAGCCGGCAACATCCGATCCATAAGCAATCTCACGTGGATTTATGCTTTTGCCTTTGGATCCGAATAGTACATATTTGAGATCTGAGTTTGGACGTTTGCTTCTAGGACCTAAAAAATAAAATGAACTTCAACCCTTTTCATAAAATAAAATCTAATATAAATTATTATCATTATTATTATTATTATACTTTGTAGAAAAAACAAAGAAGTAAAGGTGAAGATATTGGCCAACTTCCTCGTAAATTTCCACCAATAACAACTTTGAATTTGCTTGGCGCTTCTGCTCTCCGATATTAGTCTTTTTTAATCATCACAATTGCGCACCTTTTTCCTACCAAGCAAACACAAATTTTTAGAACAGATAGAAACTTACAAACATGCTTTTTTTTTTTTTTCCTCTCTCTCTCTCTTTTTAAGTAAAAAGAGGATTCGTGGTGTTTTCATATCTTTTTTTAATACTATTAGAGAAGATTATTGGATTACGGATAAACAGATAAGATCCTAATCTGAATATTCAATAGCTATTGATTCAAGATTTAAAGAGTCTACCAATATATAATCTATTACTCTTACGTGTGTCATAACTTAAATCTTTCACCACATGCCGCCACTACCCCCAGTGGTTACAAGTGTGCCTGCTTTCAACAACTATAATGTGGCTCCATTACTGCATTTGAATATTCCATTATACCCTTTGTCATGAAGTGTGATTGCAAAATTCATGTCCTCCACTTTTTTGGCCACGTAAAAGACACCGAATTTTGATGATTTTAACGTGGGTCAGCTCAAAGGGATTTTTAAAATCTATATATATATATATATATATATATATATTTTTTTTTTTTTTCGATTCTTTAAGAAATATTGTAACAAATGCAGTTTAAGCCAAGTTCCAGAATGGCATAACTATGTTCATTTCCTTTTAGAAAAAACAGCTGTTTATGTCTCTTTTTCTTGTCTAAATTAATGTAATGATATACTATTACAACTTTTTCTTAATCATTTTCTTTTCGGAGGAGGGAGTGATTTTGAAACTCAATTTAATTTTTTTGGATTATTTCAAACAAAAGGGTGACTATTTCAAAGGGTATTTAAAAAAAAAAAAGTTTTGCTTTCTAATTATATGCAAATAAATTTGTGTGAATTGTATCAGTTGGTGGCTTTCTGTTTATCTGCCTCCCTTGACTTTCCAAGTTTGAAGTTAAAATTTAAACCTCCGTTTGATATTCAAATTTAACTATATCAAAACTGTATTTTTCCATCTTAATTTTTATCTTTTTCTAAAAAGTCAAAAAAATTTATAACTAATTTTTGAAAAGTCAATCAATTCTAATTTAAAATTTTCATCTTCAATTAACTTATCAAACGGAGGCTAAATTAATAAAATAGTCTTTCTTGATGATCAGGTAGTTCAGATGCCCCTGTGGTCCTAGAATAGAAGCTGTCAATTGAAATATGTCCAATCAAATGGTTGCATAACTAACCCCATTAATTCACATCTATCATTAGCAAATTCCACTTTAAAGAAGCCAGAGTCCTTCCTAAGTTACATGGTAAGATTTCAGCAGATAATTAAGTTATATTGAGTTCCATGTTATTTTAACTTCTTTGTTTTCTGAGAAAAAAAAAATGACAAGTGACTTCAGGAATCAATAGATATATTCAGATATTCTAATTAAGTTGGCACTCCATTAACACTCTTATCATTTATTTATTGTGTATTTACTATTTCAACTCGAACAGATAAGCACTTCCCTGCAATAACAGGGATCATATTCCATGCTTAAGAGCAAGACATAGATCAAATGGTAAGAAAAAACGATGCTTTATCTCCTTTTTTCTTTCTTAAGCGAAAAAAATAACCAAAACGAAAAAAAAAACAAAAACAAAAAAAATCCATTTGCAAATAATTTATTGTGACTACAAGTGATTCATCCGGATAGCTTTTAGAGTTGGTCATGGTAGGATTGATTTTGGCAAACCACCTAACTAATTATTCTAGCATTTTTCTCGTCAATTTAAAGTGTACTTAAGACTACTTAAATGGTAGAAATGAACAAATAAGCATTAATTCCCCTGTTTTCTGTTGTTTGTTGGACGATCTATGCTTTTCTTTTTATATATTTTTTAAAATTGAATTTGAAGATAAGAGGATTTAAATTCCACACTTAATGATGGAATCAAATGTGAGATTATCAAATTACACTATAATCACGGAACAATTTATGCTTATGTTCTTCATCGTAAGTTAAGGGTTTGTTTGGTGAAACGGTTTGAGTTGAAATTTTTAAGTTTCAATAGTAAATTTTTTTGAATTTTTAGAAAAGAAAAAAAACCTTTTAGGAAAAAAACAAAATTTTTTTAGGAAAAAGACAAAAAAAAGTTTAAGTTGAATGGTTTGAGTTGTTACGCCAAACTCCCCTAAACATTATCTATTGAAATTTTCGGGGGCAATAGTAAGGTTAGTGATTCATTCCTTCACCTAGCAACATGTTCCCAATTTCTGTCCATTCTTATAGGAGAACACAGAACATTGAAACCAACATTTTCCTGGTATTTCCTTGGTGACTAACTTTCACAATCCACATGATTCTCGCTTTTAGAATGTTAAAAATATGGATTTAAAAACAGTTTAGTGGTTCCAATTAATGCGAAAAGAAATACAACAGTACTTTTTAAAAGCAGGGTCGGTACATTTTTAAAAGCATTTAAAAAAAAAAAAACAAATTACCAAAAATGAGTGATCAATAACGACGCCTCAACCAAAAGATTAATTAGGTGTCCTGAACATGTTATATTCAGAGGAACCAATCAGGATTAGCCATTTGCAGATTAGATGGTGATTTTACACTCTTGTCATTGCGTTGATAATAATAATAATAATAATTGAAAAAAAAAAAGAGTTTTGATATTTTTCTTCCAAGGCTCAGACTTTATTATACATGTTATAATCAGGGATGGAGAGAGCCAGGCATTGGGGGGCTTTTTCTTTTTTTGTTTTTTCTTTAGCACCCTTTAATTTTGAATAAATTTTCATAAAAGCCTCTTTAAAATGAAATTTTTTATCATAATACCTATAATTACTTATTATATAATCATTAGTTCCTCTAATAAAATATTATAACTTCGTTACTGATTATTATGAATGAGTAGTTATTATGGAGTGCCGTTGAGTGTACGATTGTCGAACCTCAAAAAAAAAAAAAATGTTATAAATCCCGTAGACATAGGATTAGGACGTGGCAAACATTTACGAAAAAAAAAAAAAAAAAAAGAAAAAAGAAAAAAAAATGAAAGTTTATATAGATTTTGCGTGGTGTGCTGGTGCTGCACATGTTAGCGAGAAGTGTGGCGCATGTCAGGTTCTGGTTTTGTTCATTTCACACATGTGGGGGTCGTTTTGTTTGATAACAAAACTATGAAGAAAAAATAAAAACTAAATTGTACTTTTTTCATCATGTTTTTTGTCTTTTTTCCCAAAAAATTGTTTGTCTTTTCTGAAAATTCAAAAAAATTCAAAAAAATTTACTATTTAAACTTACAAATCTTAACTCAAACTTACACACCAAACACCCCCTAAGGTTGAGTTTGGTTCACCCATCCAAACTCAAATATTTCAACTCAATTTTTATCTTTTTCTAAAAAAGTTTTTTTATCTTTTCTGAAAAAGTCAATAAAAATTACTATTTAAACTTAAAAATTTCCACTCAATTCAAACTCAACCTAAACACCAAACACCCCCTAAATATGAAAGCGTGGAGACTTGCTAATCGGTATGGGTAGGTGCACAAGAATCCACGACACACACACACAACATATATATGTAGATATACATAAATACATATGTGATTCCTGCATGTGTGCTCCGTTACTTACGAAGATTATTTACATTTTATCCTCTGAATAAAAAAAACATTGATTTTACCCATCGAATTTTGAATAAGTTGCATTCGACTCTCTTGTTACAATTTTAAAATCACATTTAGGGCATGTTGGGGTAACATTTTCACATGTCATTTTTAAAATTCAAATTTTCAACTTTACATTAAACTTGATCTATATTCTATTTTCAAAAAACTCAAACTTTAAAAGTTCGTAACTTTCTCATTTTAAATTGAAATGAGATGATTTTTATGTCAGAATGCTCGTAACGACGAGATGAACAAGAAAAGATCCAATTTGCATTTTTTTTTATATCACATAACTTTTTCAAAAGTTTTTCCCCAAAACACACATTTCCAACTCAACCTTCAAAATATCATATCCAGATGTTACCCCAAATGGGCCCTTAAAACCGATAGTGTGCTCACGCAATGACCTTTCTATCAAAGCTTATGTTGAAACATTAAAAAGGGGACCATATTAGCACTAAAATCCCTCTATTTTTCTATATGATTTTAACAAAAATTTCAATAAGAGAATAAGTATGGTCACGTGATAACCTTTCTATAAAATTTTCTGTTGAAAATGATATATATATATATATATATAAAGGGGAGTGTCAATGATAGAGCTCTTTTGAGGACCACTACATAGAGTTCAATAGAGCTCAATTTTAGAGCCATTGACGATCAAAACATATAGAGAGGATTGCTTAGTTGCACAAAATGCCACATACACATGGCCTCAGGTAACAAAATTGATTCATTTGTTTTATGTCCAGTAAAAAAAAAAGAAATTAAATAAAAGGGCGAGTCCAGACGAGTCCCCCCTCTCCCCTAGCAGATACTGTAGGCCTGCGATCCCCCCCCCCCCCCCCCCCCCCCCCCTTGTCGCCATCTCTGACGAGAAAAGATCCCCTTTCCCCGACAACCTCCCCCCGGCCAGATCCCACTGGCCTATGACACCCCTCCGGACCCCAGTAAAGTTGCCCCCCAGCCCCGGCGGCCTCCCTGAGACCTTCCCTTCGCATGACCTTCAGCAAAGTCACCCCCAACTCCAACAGAATCACGACCCCTCAAGGCCTCTATGGCCTCCCCGCGGCCAGATCCTGTCGATCTGTGACCCCACAACCCCCTAGACACGGACCACCCATCCCCATCCCCACCCCCAGTCCATCGACGTCAAGCCCGAGCCCTCCCCCCAACCTTCCACTGATGAAGTTTTTTATTTATTTTTATTTCTTTTTTTAAAAGAATTATTATTATTTTTTAATTTTTTTTGGTCTAGACTATTATGTGATAAGGTGCATTATAATTACCATACATAAGTAACTTCAACCATTCGATTACGTTTAAACGATTTAAAATTAAGGTATACCGATATGGTATATAAAATGACTTTACCACAAACTTACCAAAAAAAAAAAAAAAAAAACACAAGGGCACTAAATTCCCTATATTTTTCTTTGTTTTTACCAGAAATTTACACAGAAGGGATAAAGTGCAATTTATTCAAAATTTAACGAGTACAGTGAGAATGTTAAAATTTAAAAGACAGATTAAAGACGACCTATATAGTTCGAGGATGCAAGTGAGATTGATTATATATTTATAATATGAAGCTTAGAATTTAGAAATACACGACACTTTAATGTTAACAACATAAGAACTCTCCAATAAGAATTCATATTGAGTTGCCCACTAATTCAGCTGGGCCAAGGTCATTTCTTGGCCCATAACCATGAGACTTGTCAGGCCCATCACACTTCGGTTATGAGAGTTCACTCAGGATTGGGTTATGTAAATCCTGTTTGATACCCAAGCTTGTGTTTAAAGGTGCGTTTGGAACACCGGTTCAACTCCAACTTTTCAACTCAAATTTTGTCTTTTTCTTCAAAAGTCTTTGTCTTTTTCCCAAAAAGTTTTTTGTCTTTTCTGAAAAGTCAACAAAATTTACTATTTCAACTTCAAAATATCAACTCAAACTTGCGAAACAAACGGACCCTTAGTGATCTCTATACAAATAACCACTCAAAATATCAACTCAAAGTTGAGGGCAACACTGAAAAATTCAAACTAAAATGGCACATTTATGGTACGAGGAAAGTGATCTCTATACAAATAACCACCACCAGTAATTGCCGGATTAACTTAATCTTTGATAGATCCAGAACAGTATTTACTTGTATATCTATATATTCAAAAAGTAGATACATTGAGCATACCACACAATCTACCATAACAAAGTACGCAAAAAGCTAGCGGTAACGTTTCATGGATTTCAGCAAGTACTCAGTTTTCACCTATAGAGCAGTAACGGACACGATACGACTAGCCGTAGCATCGAATTGGATCATTGCATCCTTTGTCGGTGGATTGTTTAAAACCGAATCGGCCTCCTTTCGCTAGGTATTGCTGGTGGTACTCCTCTGCTTGGTAGAACTTCTTGGCAGGCAGGATTTCTGTAACAATCTTTCTGTTCAAAAGTTTTTGCTGCTTTTCAAGCGACTCTCGTGCGGCTTTCTCTTGTTCAGGCGTGTGTAGTAGTAAATCCCCGATCTGTATTGAGTTCCCACATCATTACCCTGTTCATGACGATAAGCAAGATGTTAATGAAATGGCTGTGCCATAAGAGAAAAATACTCCTATTTTCTAATAGAACAGAGTTCCAAAGCGTATGTGACACCAGAAAAAAGCTATGCCAATCTCATGGACCCTAAAACTCTGCTAAATATCAGACCAACCTGGCACATCTTCCTATGATCTTTCTTATATATTGACAATCCACTTTTTAGGAACACCAAATTCCTGTCCATTGAGATATAGGCTATACATAATCAAAGAATTCTCGTTGACAAATACTGGGTGATTAAATGGGGATACAGATGGAAATTGTCTTCAAGATCACTGACAGACAGTGCTACTTCTTAAACTGACATGACTCGTGGAGGAGCGATATATATATATATATGTGTGTGTGTGTGTGTGTGTATATATATAAGCTGTCTAATGATACATCTTTATGTTGGAAAAGCTAATAGGAGTAACCGGGAAAAGTGAAAATATCGGTAGAAGCAAAATGAAGACACATAATTTTCAAAAAGAGCATCGTAGTGAGAAAGACATCCCACGCCAAATGAAGAAACTTGGACATCCAAATAAAACTTAGAAACATCTACTGAAGTGATGCCATTTTTCCCTCGGAGATGGATATAAAAGGATATCTAGCAGAAACCATTCATGGCCTAAACATAACGTTCACCATTGGAAGCACTATTTGTCTAATCTCAAATCCGGGTTGAAGTGTTGAATGATTAGACAATAAGAGGAATCTTAATTTTGGCAACATCTGTCTGATAATTTCTTTACCTTAGTTGACAGAATTCGTTACGTATTGAAGTTCACACAACTTAGCAATAAAGTAAAATAGCAGTTCAACAATTTCGACTTCTCTTGCAAATTGCCAATTACAAAGCACCGTAGGAGGAAAATTATAGCAAAGATACAATACAGCATCTAATAAAGTTACAAACTTGGGTGAAAACTGCCCATACAACAAACTTGTTTTACAATATCTTAAACTAATAAATCGATAAGCAGCCTCTAAAAGGAAGTTGACTTTATCATGTCTAGGTTCAAGTAACAGTAGTAGTTTTTTAAATTACCTGTCAAAAATTACTTCTCTGGTATAAAGCATAACCGAGTAAGGGGAGAGAAAAAGGAAGTTTTCACTATCTTCTTTTAAGTTACAATTCAAAATAGTTCCAGTAAATTTTCCAATAGCTCTTGTGTGAGTCCAATAAAGAAAGTTTTTTTATTTTTATTTATTTTTATTTTATTTTAAATAATAAATAATATGATAATAATAATTATTTTCAATAGAGGAGGTTGTCTAGTGATATATGATTTTCATTCCAAAGTACAAAGCATTGTTGAAAGGTCCAAACACACAGGTGAAATGAATAAATAAATAATTAAAAAAAAAGACAGCAACTTGGAAAACAAGCCACTATAATAACATCAATTATATCCGAAAAGAAATTTACACAGAAATCAATCACACTTGAAGAATCACCAATGATTCTCCAAGCAAATACAAAAATCATCGGTATATCACATAAAATCAACAATCAGAGCCCAAAAACACTTGAGAATCATCGCAAAAACAACTGAATTTCAAACAAAGAAACTGAACCGGGCAATTAACCAACTGAATCCCTCAAAATTAAGCAAATTTCACAAGAAAATCCAACAAAACTAGGCAAATGTCAATGCAAAAGCCACCGAATTCCAGAAAAATCGAACTAAATTAGGCAAACAGCAAACAGAATCGAGCAAAATTAAGAAAATTTCACGAAAATCACCTGGCGATTGAGCGTGGTGGGATCGTGCCTGGCCCAGAAAACGTCGAGAAGCGTCTCGAAGCTGCACTCCTTAGGATCGTACTGAACCCTAACGACCTCGGAGTGGTTGGTCGTGCCCGTACAGACATCCTCGTAGGTCGGATTGTGAAGCAGGCCCTGCGTGTACCCAACCTCCGTCTTCTTGACGCCGGGGACGCGCTGGAACGCCAGCTCGACGCCCCAGAAGCAGCCGGCGCCGAACTGGGCGAACTGCTGGCCCGGCGACGGGATGTCCTCGTCGGGGCCCTGGGCGATCGCCGACGATTCCGAAGAGAATTCCGGGGTGCGGGTGCCGAACCCGAGCTTGTTGAGGAGGTTCATGACGGGCTTTTGGGGGAGGGGGCGGCGGGTGTGGGGGAAGGAGGAGAGGGATTGGCGGCGGAGGTTAGAGAGAGAAGAAGAAGAAGAAGAAGAAGAAGAAGAAGAGAGGAAGGGCTTAGAGAGAGAGTGAGATGCGGCGGCGGTTGCGGTGGTGGTGGTGGTGAGGAGGAGGAGAAATGGAGAGGAGGAGGAGGTGGCTATGGTTTTGAGCATTTTTGTTTGGGTTGGGTTGGGGTGACGTGTGGTATTGTGGTGCGTCGTTTCCTTCTTGAATTTGGTCTTCTTTTTTTCGTTTCGTTTTTTTTAGAAATATAAAAAAATAAATGGGTGTATTTTTTAAAATAATAATTGCATAGATATATTTATTTTTTTTAAGGGAGATAATTACATAGATATTGAGTTATTTCAAGTTTTTTTTTTTTTTTTTTTTTTACTAAATGAAAATGATATTGTGTTTAAAAAATAATAGTTACATAGATATTGAGTCATTTACAATCCTTTTTACCCTTTTTTTTTTTTTTTTTTTTTTTTGCAGTAAATGCAAATGGTGGATTTGTAAGTTGGTTTTGATTTTTTAATTTGTACAAAATTTTGTTATATTAAGTTTGCTAATTTGGTGAAAACCCTTAATATGGATATAATCTAGTTTTCTTCTGATTTGTGGCTTCGTTTTTTTTTTTTTTTAAGTTTATTTGCATTGCACTTGTGGCGGGCATTTAGTGGGTGATGAAGGAATTGGACCCACCTATCTCTCGAGGTGTATGATACATGATATATCTTCGTGGCAAAATCCTAAACATTTCTGGGCGAGTCTAGTTGGTATCAGAATATAAATTAAATATGCATTTGGATCACGGGTATGAGAGGTAATTTTTTTAGGTTAAAATTACTTAATTTTTAAAAAATTAATTATAATTTTTGTTGATTTTTTCAAAAAACAAAAAGACAAAAATAAACCTAAAAACTTAGGTTTACACCTTCCATCCAAACAACCCCAAAGTTAAAATATCATCTAAAATCCTCCTAAAAGGGAAATTGCAAGTACATCAAAAAGAAAAGTTGACCTTAAGTTAAACTGTTTAATAAGTAAGCCAGATGTTAATTTTTATTTCTAATTTTTTTATGTTGTAGTTCGTCTTTTAGCAACTGTTTCAACTTTTTGCCCCTAATTTATTTCTTTATATAGAAGTGCAACAAAAAAATTAGTTTACATCAAATCTGTTTAATTATATTAAATTACAATTCAATATTACATATATATGATTAAAGTCCATATAGTGTAAGTATAATATAGAAGTTAAAAAATATCACGTCTGCATTTCGCACATATGAAATAACAATTTTCATCTTAATCAGCCCTTATCTCCAACCAATAAGCAAATCATAAGTAGTAACTCTCATGAACACCAAGAGTAGTGATGAAAACGACAAGACTAATAAGACAAGCTAGCACAAAAGTATTAGTCCCGCCAATATGGCTAAACGATGACGAAGTACGAGGAATATTGTCGTTTTTGGAAAGATCTTGGTCGGAGCCAGTTGCGGGCAGAGGTGCACCAGTTGGTGCACCAGTTGGTGCATGGTCTTGATTGCTCTCAACCTTCACTTGCAGCTTCATCCCTCCCAAGCAATGCAACTTGTTCCCACACACAAAGTACCTCTCACCCGGTTTTGTCAATGTTACGGTCGTGTTTCCATTGTTTGAAAATGCATCCAAAACGTTTGTCGTGTTGCAACTGTTGAAACTCTTTCTTGTCACTTCACTTACACTATGAGATGATGAATATTGGAACACTACAAAATCATGAAACAAACGAATATTCATTAGGATCATAGGAGAATTCATGTAAATATCGGATTTTTTTTGCACTTTTACCCCTAAGCTTTTCATTATTTTGTAACTAGCCCACTAAAATTTTAGGTTTTGATCACCTTAGCCTCTAAAGTTGCGAACGGAATACTTGCAATATGGCTCAAATTGATAACGCTGGTTCAATGACAGTTTGCGAAATACAAAAAGTTCAAAGGGATAGAATAGAAAAAATGAGAGGTGAAAATTGGTATTTCCATCACCAATTTAATTAAACGACATTCTTATAGTAGGCTATCTTATAATCGCTGATAGGTTTGAGAGGTTATTAGCGGAATTAAAATTTGAATGATAATTTATTAAAACATGAAAAGTTCGGTGTCAAGTGATGGTAAATGTTACATATTGTTTTTGAAATTATTAGATATCAATATAAACCTTTCATACATGGTTTGATGAAAACCTAGCTAGATTGGAAAATAAACATCAATAGATTAAAAAGTACAATTCTTTAAGGTTTAACAAGAGATCACTCACCTAGAATATCACCCACGTTGAAGGTCTTGCCCGTTGGCCATGTTTCAAGATTGGTACTAAGATCCCAACCAGAAGTATCTCCCACCATGTATGTAGTTGCTCCACAATAACTAATTGCAGAGCTAAGCACAAGAAAAGCATAAACTTGAAGTAACTTTTCCATGTTTTAGTTAGTGAGATGGCTTATAATGGGCTATAGCTAGACAAGTTGGAGAGCCACATAACTATGAATGACATATATATATACACACACACGCACACACGCATTTAAGGGTTGCTTATATTAGATGACCTAACTTCGACAGAGATAATGACTTAGTTGAGCTTCAAATACTTTCCCTATCAAATGTTGTCGTCGTTCAAGTCAATTACTTGAAACGACCAAAATTGCACTTTCTATAGTATCTAAATAAAAAATACAAAGGAAAAAAATTAAAGAAATAATAAAATTATGGTTACAAATACAGCCTAACCGATAATTTTACACATGATTGTAACAAAAGGTGCAGAGTTTGAATCTTAGACCTCTAATTTCAAAGGAAAAAAAAAAAGACTTTATATTGGTGAGTCTACATTACATGAAGTCGAGCCTACACTTGTTCTATGTGGAGGTATTCGTTACCTACTTTTATGTGTATAAATTGACTAATAGGTTTCTTGTTTATGTTGGTGGGAAATTGGGTGAGGACCAATTTTTATTGGTGCTCGGGGCAGTTAAACACCTCCCAACCTCCAATTCTTACTTTATATAGCCAATTCAACTGGCAAGGAAAAATATATATGTCGTTACGCTTCTAATTCTTACCAATTATGAACTGAGATTCTATGCTTCATTCCAAAAGAAAATGCAATTGGGCACAGCATTGACTTGGTAACATATAACAAATTAGATAACAATATTGAATCTTGATGTTTACTTGTAGAAATGGCCAACCATATAAGATTGTGTACAAAAAGTCTATATCTGTCTTGGATGTGAAGTTGTGACATAAGGGGGTATCCATACTCTACTTAATACTAAAAAAAAATTACAAATTGTAACATGCTAATCAATGACTGACAGTCAATCAATGATGGATCACAGTTAATCAATAATTAATAATCATAGTCAATCAATGAAAGATACATATTAATATTAATTAATTATTGATTAAACATGGTCAATAAGTGATTTATTAAATGATCGATTGGATTGATTGAATTGAATGATCACTATTTAAAAAAAAATGATCATTTTCTTAATTTACAAAACTTCGGCCATGTATCAAAATTCTTCCTAAAATAAAAAGATCATTTACCCACCAATACCTTTAAAAATTTTGAAACTAAAAGTAGAAAACATGTTTTTTTTCTTATTAATAAAAAATTTATTTACTAAAAATATTTACTAGTAAATAATTTTGAAAATAGATTTATTTACTTCTACGAAATAAGTAACTTACTAATAAAATACGCTTTTACTTCAAATATTGTAAAACCTACTATTTTTTTTTTCCCCAAAAAGAATGTGATTTTGCACTTTCCCACCTCATTTTAACTTTTTAAAAAACTCTATTAATTCCTATTATTTAATTTTAAGATAAAGTATGATAAATAATTTTTTATTGGTGAGAGCAACAGTAGATGATCTCCACTTCATCCATATTTATTGCATATGCCAAAGTCCATTTTTTTTTAACCTAATTTATATGGAAGTAATATATACGTGGCTTTGGGCACCCAAAAACTCTAAGAAGGTGGTCTAAAACTCCATGATAATCGGAACCGCCCGAAAAAAGGCCAATTTTGGTCCTTTTTAATATGCTTCCAACAAAGATTGTCATTTAACAAAGCTAAAAAGGAAAAATTTGTGAGTTAGTGATCAAATTGTGTAGACGTTCCAGCCAAACACATGTCATGATATTTATCTATTATGCATAAGTACGACGTATCTTTATCTATACCATAAAAGAGACACCGAGATACTTTCGTTTTTTCTTTTTCAAGAGAGAGAGAGAGAGAGAGATTTTGTTATTAATGTTGGTTATCATTTTACGACTGAAACTAATATCTTCCTCAAGATAAAATAAAGGTAAAGAACAAAAAAGAAGGAAAGTACAGCTAATACATGAAAGAAAGATAATATGTCCACTTAGTTTTTTTATTTTTTATGAGCATATTCTTGGTCGTTAAATGTATGTTTTGTCAATTCCTAAATCAAACACGTACGACTGTCGTATGACTTGGACAAACGAGAAACAGCTGTCGTATGACTTGGACGAACGACAAACTTCTTTGGAAAACCAGTTACCAACAGAAAAAAATGAAGCCGATGGTTTTTGCAACATGCCCGATTTTATATTTATATCCATTATTTGTGGACCCGGTTTCTATAAGAAATAAAAACAAAATAAATAAATAAATAAATACTGATTTTGATTCAATCCTACTTGCATGCATGGCTTGTCTGGTTCTTCAGCCGCACAATCGTTATTCTTAATTAAAAAAAGAAAAAGAAAAAAGAAAAAAAGAAAACTCAAGAAAATTGTACAACTGTCTAGAATGTAGTCCACATTCCCAAACTTAGCAGATTTCTGAAAAAGTTTCTTTTTGTCTTCTAGTACTCCGGAGCACTTTTTTTGTGAATTTGTTATATAGGAGGTGTATGGTGGAGTAATTTGAGTTGAGATTTTTAAATTGTAATAGTAAATTTTTTTAAATTTTTAGAAAAGATAAAAAAAATTTTGGAAAAAAAATAAAAACTTTTTGAAAAAAAAACAAAAAAAAAATTTAAATTGAGTTGTTGGAGTGGTTCCCGAACACCCCCATAATAACTTAACGGATATGTATATATATATATATATATATATATTTATTTATTTATGTATATAATTGTAACGATTTTAGTACCCGGTCTAAATCCAAAGAACAGTAACGAGTGGAATGCAAAAGCAGCTTATGTACATGCTTTCAGACTCAAATATTTTAGAGTACTTTTGCATAAAAAATTGGAGCCTTTAATTTTCAGCCCAACAAGTTGATCTCCAGCGTCCGAGGGTTGCACATGGTCTACTTTAAGTAACAGTAACATACTTTGAAGATAAATCTCTTCCTATATAAAGCCCATTTTATGTGTCACCATTTTCAATCACCTTTCATTTTATTTATCTAGTACTGTTATAAATACTGTTACAAAATTCTGATCACTTGATCGGATTTAGAACATGAGCATGGCTGGTCATGAGAGCAATTCGAGTTCTTTTCGAATCGGAGAAAGCGCGCAAGAGAAGGGTTTGCCTTACGTTCCTGAATGTTACAAGATTCCGACTTCCACATCGTGCAAGTTCTTCCCCAGAGATAGCTAAGGTGCCTGTTGTTGATTTGGCTGGACTCAGACAAGGTCCTGAAAAACGTGCAATTGTCATTCAAGAAATCAAACATGCTTGTCGTCGTCGTCTCGGCTTCTTTCAGGCAAACCTTCTTTAATCAGTTTCACCAACAAAATTAAGTTGTCAATTGTACTTACTAGTACACTTTCAGAGCTTTTTTTTATTTCATTTTTTATTTTTTGGACTTATTATTCATGTTTTAATGTAATAGATCATCAACCATGGAATTTGCCTATCGGTACTAGATGATACGCTATCTTCGGCGTTCGATTTCTTCAGATTGCCAGCCGCGGAGAAGGTGAAGTTCGTGTCGAATGACGTGTACAAGCCCGTGAGATACGGAACCAGCTTGAGGGATGGGATTGACAAGATTCAGTTCTGGAGGGTGTTCCTTAAACACTATGCCCATCCTTTGGAAGATTGGATCCAATCTTGGCCTTCTAATCCACCTAGTTACAGGTAACAATAACAACTTTATATTCTAGCTCTCTTTTTTCGTTATCTAATTTTTGGAAAAAAAAAAACGGAGAAAAATACAAGTTAGTACTACGCATATACTTAATTTTATGTGCTTATTAACATAATCTAATGATAATTTCACGCCTTATTTCACTAAAAGTTACATAGTTTAAATCTCCTAACTTTGTAATAATCCCATATATATATATATATATATATTTGGTGGGCGGATGGTTTTGTTTGACACCAAGTGG
Source organism: Ficus erecta (assembly GCA_008635985.1). Lineage (NCBI taxonomy): Eukaryota > Viridiplantae > Streptophyta > Magnoliopsida > Rosales > Moraceae > Ficus > Ficus erecta. Next base: position 686,216 of record BKCH01000873.1, on the reverse strand, counting down.
TACATAATAATGTACTACTTTCCAAATTAGGAAATTCAGATCTAGTTAGATTAAATTCGTTGTTTATTTATGTCCATACTGTTATTATTCTTTTTTAAAGAAAATTATTATTTTTCTAGCAAGTGCCATTGACTTTGGTGTAATCAGATTAGACATATGACGTGCATAATAAATTCTTTCAGTTTCATGTTGACAAAACAATGACTTCGATGCCATAGAAAAATGAATATCCGCAAAAAGGGGTTTCTAGTGGAATAATGGATTGGTATGAGACACGAGAATCCGCTACAATACAATATTGCTTAGGCCTCATGATGTGGTGTGCTCAATTAAATTGTTCATCCCCCTTTTGATTTTCTACTATCTGCTAGCTTGACTTCAGAATCTCGTAAACTATATGTATCTATTTATATATAGACTGAATTGTGGTGCCTTCTTAAAAAAAAAAAAAAAAAAAAAATTTGTGGTGCCTTTCTAAACTTATCCCACAATTATAATTTATACAATAAATTTTTAATTTTAATAATTTACACCTTAAATTCACAAATCTGTCACATTAATCTACGCCCTATCTATTGACAACATTAATGTTGAGTGTTTTTTTTTTTTTTAAGAAAATTGACATTTGACTTGCACAAAAATAATTAATTAAGAACGTCAACGATCTTCTTTTTAATCAATATTAAGTCAAAATTTATATTTAAAATAAAATTAATTCAAAATTTTTTTATTTTAATAAAACTTAATTAAATATTTTAACCTCAAAAATTTCGGTTAAAATAGATAAAAATAATAATTCATGTCATAAATTAACAATTCATATATTAATCTGATTTCCTTTGATTAACATTGTTATCAATGAGTTAGATTGCTATAGTTTCATAAGAAATGAGTTAGATTGCTATAGATTCATAAGAAATTCAAGGTATAAATTGCAATTGTATAATAAGATACTGATGAAAAAAAAAACCTTTACATTATTACATACACATATATATTGTATATATATGTTCCAAATTAGTTTTAATTGTTCGAATTAATGTGTTCAGGGAAAAAATGGGAAGGTACTGCAAAGAAGTGAGGAAGCTAGGGTTGGAACTAATGGGGGACCATTACTGAGAGCCTGGGACTTAGTCCAAACTACTTGAGGGACAAACTGAAAGAGGGAATGCAAACCAAACCCTGATCTGGCTCTAGGTCTGCCTCCACAGTCGGACTACAGCTGCCTAACCATCGTCCTCCGGAGCTCGCCGGTCCTCGAAATCATGGATGCCGAAGCCGGCACGTGGAGACTCGTGCCAGAGCTTCCTGGGGCGTTGCAAGTCCATGTGGGAGACCATTTTGAGGTGCTGAGCAATGGGACGTACAAGAGCATTGCTCACCGGGCGATTTTGAGCCACGACACGACGACGGTTTCGGTTGTGAGCTTTCATAGTTTGGGGATGGATGAGAAAATGGGGACTGCTGAAGAACTTGTGGATCATCATGAGGAACGCCCTTATAAGAAGTATAGAGAAAGCAGCTTCAGGGATTTTCTCAACTTTCTCTCCACCAACGATATTGGTGAAGGGAAAACTTTTATAAACACACTCAAGATCGATAATTAAGCATGCGTTGGATGCAGAAGTTGGAGCTGAGTTTTTTGCATTAGAGTTTGACTTTTCAAATACTAGTTAAAATTGTTATTGAATTTTCAAAAAATAAAAAACAAAAAATGAGTTGAGTCTTTTAAGTTGGAGTCGTTGTTCCAAACACCCTATAAAGAAAGGGAAATTTTTTTTTTTTTTTGTAGTAAAGCTGTCGTTTTTTTTTTTTTTTTTAATGGGAATGGTCCATCCCATTTTTTTTTTGGGGTCATTTTCTTTGTATGATCAATATTGGATGTAGTTGTAAAATGACCAACTGTACTCGTCCAAAGATCAAATTTAGATTGTGTGTGAAAAGTCTATATTTGTCCAAGTAAGTCAAGATGTTCTCATCTCCGTCCGGTTACTGATTAAGTGGTTAGTAAGCTCGCATCTTGGAAGAGAAATCTTCTCTCTGTTGCTGGTAGAATTAAATTAGTTAATACAATAATTACTTCTTCTTCGTTGCATTCTTTCATGGTTTATAAGAGAGAAGGAGAGTCAAATAGTATATTTGGAAACTCTAATTTAAAATTATAGCATAATTCTTAAAGACGAGTAATAAATATAGCATATTCACATTAATTATATATACAAAAATACAGAAATTCATAGTTTTCGCTTCAGTTTGTCGTTTTTGCTATAAACATGAAAGAATATCCATTCGTCGTTTATTCCTTGAATGTGATTTTGTGGTTAAAATTTGGGATTGGATCTCTGAGATTTTTTAGAGGCGTTTGATTCATGCTGGCAGTATCGAAGAGATGGTTTCTTATTATATGCTTTAAAAAATTAATTTTGGTTCTCATTATATGTCACTACTACAAAATGTGGATACCACGACGGTTAAAAACCGTCGTGGAATCCAGAGTCGTGGAATCTTTTCAGATTCCATGACGGTTTTTTAACCGTCGTGGAATGGACAAAAATAAGGCCTAAATATGGATATTTAAGAACATATCACGACGGTTTTACGCAAAAAACCGTCCTGGTAAGGTAATCTTCCACGACGGTTTCCTTGAGAAACCGTCGTGGTTAGTTGGCATACCACGACGGTTTCTCAAGGAAACCGTCGTGATAGGACCCTCTACCACGACGGTTTTTCCAAAAAACCGTCGTGGTAGGTAACAACGAAGAAAAAAAAAATTACGAACCTACCACGACGGTTTTTTAAAAAACCGTTGTGGTAGGTAACAACGAAAAAAAAAATTTACGAATTCTTTTCATTTTCCCAAAAACATTTAAATCACAAAATCAACACTTTTTTTTTCCGAAAAATTCTCAAATCCGTGCCTTACCAACTAATTTAATTCAATCTAAAACACAACCACAATGAACAATCACCGAAAATGTAGGGGACGAATTTTGGCCATTTCGGATGGAATATTCCCAACTCAACAATCTACAAAATCAACATTTTGGACGAAAAATTCCCAAATCCGTGCATTACCCAAGCAATATACATTACAACTTACCGACTTGTCAAGCGTGGGTACGGGCGGAGTGCGGCGAGAGAGAGAGGGAAAGCCGCGTGAGTTCCTTGGTGGACCCGTAGTAGAATGGAGGAGGCCGTGTGAGTGATAGAGGAGGCCATCATAGAATGGAGCCAAGAGAAAAATTTGAGAGGTGAGATAGAGAGAGGAGGCGCGGTGAGATAGAGCGAGTTTTTGGAGATTTTAAGTAGGGAGGGAGCGGAGAGAGAGAAATAGAGGGACGAAATTGGGTGGCTTTGGGTATGGAGTTAGAGTGTGTATTAGAGAGTGAAAAAGTGAAAAAAAAAAGGTTCAGAATGTAATGGGGTGCGAAAGAGGGTATTTTTTTGGGTTTTAATACATGCTCCAAAAAATTGAATTTAATTCAAAATTTTTCAAAATTCCCGGCTTAGTACCTACCACGACGGTTTTCACAAAAACCGTCGTGGTAGAGTCCAAAAATTAAAAAAAAAAATTGTGAAAAAAGACCCTTCCACGACCGTTTTTCAAAAAACCGTTGTGAAAAATGCGGTAAAAACACGGAGCGGAACAGAGTTTCCGAAAACCGTCGTGGAAGCTGAAGCTTCCACGACGGTTTTAAAAAACCGTCGTGGAAGAGCATGCTTCCACGACGGTTTCTAATAACCGTCGTGGAAGATTGCAAATGTAAATAAAAAAAAAAAAAATCACGACGGTTTTTTATAACCGTTGTGGAAGCTTCTGTTTCCACGACAGTTTTCGGAAACTCTGTCCCGCTCCGTGTTTTTGCCGCATTTTCCACGACGGTTTTTTAAAAACGTTCGTGGAAGCTCCGTCGTGGAATTCACATTTTGTAGTAGTGTGTGTTTTCTATTCATGGTCTACTGTAATTGTTAGAGCTTGTTTCTGGGCTAATCCGAGTTTTCACTTTCTTGATTGGAGATTTAAGCAAGCAGTACTGGTTGAGGTTGGTAAGTTCAGGATTGGTTTAATGAGAATTTCCCAAGAGAAGCTTTTTGACAATTAAAGATATGTTGGCCTTGGAGTCTTGCCTAGAAAGGCTCCTACAAACGAGATGGTGTGTATTTAGTTTGTGATTTAAGATCTTTTATTGTTTAATATTAGAAATATTATTTAGTATTTTATGAATTAAGATTTCTAAATAGGTTGGGGGTTATTCAACCTAAGGCTCTATTTGTTTGGTTCAGTTAGGTTTTCAATATTATTATCAAAGTTTGAAGTTATTTTTAGAGAGTGTTCCATTTTGTTGTATTATTTTAACTTCCAATTATAGAAAAAAATTCTACAAAATTCATATAGTTCATTGTGTATTAGAACCTAATATTTCCATAATTTAATTTAAGCTAAAACATGATCAAATTTTGATTAAGCTGGGACAACAAAGAAGATTACACAATAGATCTCGATATCTATCATATACACTTCATTGTGTATCATTAGAATCTAAGATGTATATATATATATATATATACACACACACACGTACACACATACATGTGGTGCTGAGGTGGTTTCAGACATAAAACTTTCTCTGTCGAAACAGCCTTAAAAGGTAAATTTTAGTTTTTTTTATGGTTTGTTTAGAGCATACACATAAAGTTGGAGTTTTCTAAAAGTTTTATTTATTTATTTTCAAAAATAAACCCATAAAAACTCAAATTTTAAAAATTTATAACTTTCTTATTTCTAAGTCGAAATGAAATGATCTTTTTAAATTGCATGTAACGACGAGAAAAAATGAAATAAGATTCATATTACTATTTTTTTTGAACATATTTTAAGTTTTTACACTTTTTAATACCAAACGTACAACCCAAATATTCACTCATTTCTAATCAAAATATTTTCAAAACTCTAATTATAATGTAAGCTCTAAACAACACCTTAATATGCTTCCAACAGAGATTATGTCATTTTACAAAGCTAAAAAGGAAACACTTGTAAGTTAGTGATCAAGTTGAGCCACCGAAATACATTTGTACAACTGTCTAGAAAATAGATAAAGCGAGAGAGAGAGAGAGAGAGAGAGAGAGAAACAGATAAAGCAAGAAAATTGCACAACTGTCTACTATCTCAAACTTGAATAAATTTCTCAAAAAGTTTCTTTTTGTCTTCTAGTACTAGTTGTTAGATAATAAATTCGACGGATATATATATATATATATATATATCTGTGTAGTTTGGAGTAATTAATGCGAAAAAGATTAAATTATTAATATATATACATTATATAAGTGTGTATACTTATAGAGAAAGCAGCTTTAGGGATTTTCTCAACTTTCTCGCCACCAATGATATTGCTCAAGGGAAGACATTTATAAACACTCTCAAGATTGAAAAATTAAAGAATGGATTTTTTTTTTTTTTCCTTTTTTCAAGTAGTGCTGTCGTTTTTTCTCCCTCTAGAAGAAAGAGAGAAGCAGTAGTGGATGCATCAAGTTAAGTTTTTAGGTCGTATTATTGTAGAAATTTAAATTAAGTTGGTTTGGTTTGGTTTTTTTTTTTTTTTTTAAATTTTTTTTATGGTGAAAATGAAGTGCACTTTATAATGATTAATATGGTATCACAAAATAATTTAAGGCTACCAAGAGTGTATTTTTTTTTTCCTATACACGTAAGACAGAGAAAAATTCCGTACCTCATTTAATTATAAGGTGTCGAGTTTACATCTCTCGTCCTTGAATTAAGGGACAGGTGCAAAAATTCATGCAAATCAAATGAAAGAGAGCTAAACACGTTGCGACATAGATCATCCACCAAAACCAAAATTTGAAACTGAAAACAAGGACAGTCAAAGCAACAACAAACTATCCCAAATCCAAGGCGTCTTTTACTCAAAACTACTCTATTTTTTTCCCCATCTTTTCTCTTCTGTTTCTCTAAACTCAGCCCTAAGACCGACAAAGAAATTCACTTCTCATGATATCAAGAGAATGCAGTACTACTTTCTCTAAAATTTATTAACTGACGAGCTAGGCCGTTGTGTTTGTTAAAGATTTAAATTTTATATCTATATATATATATATAATGTATAGATCAGCGAGTTGGAACCGGGTTTCCGATGAGTACAGCATGATGCAGTCGTCGATGTCGCCGTCACCGAGTAAGGGAATGATGCGAATGGACGACGGAGATCAGCAGCTGCCGCTGTACGATCAGAACATGATAGCGGAGATGGCTAAGAAGGAGAGGGCTCGAGTCAAATTTGCGGAAAACGCCGTGCATCTTATCCCTTTGGTTCTTATTCTCTGTGCTCTCATTCTTTGGCTCTTCTCTTCCACCCCAGGTATATCAATATCATCATCTTGTCTTCCTATAGTTTATTTATTTATTTTTAATAATATTTTTAGAAACATACTCCGAGAGCTAATGAATAGAAAATCATTTAAAACTAAACTCTTTTCCTTCCTCCAAAAGATCGGGAAACAAAAAATTGCTCTGTTGATGATGACAATAGGCCTTGCTACATATATATATATATATATATATATATATGAATAAATATTGTAAACCAAAGTACTATGGATATAATTAGGAAACTAATTTTAGAAACAGTAGATAATTCTGTCTCAAACAAAAATGAAATAATTATTAATTTATCTACAACTTCTACTAACCATATTTTATTAAAAATCCCTAATCACTTTACGGAATTATAATTTGATGAAAAGATTAAGAATCAAAGGAGCAATTTACCCTTTGTTAAAATACTGCTATGTTGCCTTGTGCTAATCCCAAATTAATGATTGTTTCCAGTTTTTTATTTTTTTTTGGGTGGCAAAGTAAAAAGAAAAAAAGTTCCCATAAATTTGTATGTTCTATTTAATTTTGTGTTTAATTATGTAATATATGCAAGGACAGGGGAGGGAACAAAAGGGGAATCAATAGCAGTAAGAATAGAAGGATTGAGCTTGGAAGGGGAAATTGATAACGACAGCGATGGCACTCAAACTGGCATTATTCCCACCGTTGATCTGAAGCAACATTTAGAATCCCCAAGAATTACTCGACGTCACCAATATTCTAACAAAATGGAATAGCTGTCCGGGAGACACATTTTTTGTCACGTGATCTTTTATTTCCTTTCATAAATTTTATCCTCATGTTTAGACAAATTATAAATAAGGGTATATAGTCAATATATTTCCCACTTAATCTTTTTCCCCCCATTTGTTTATGAGCCTTTTTTTTTAATGGAGAAGAAAAGAAAGTAGCACTCGTGTTGTGTAGATGTTTGCTGTATATAAATACATAACTTCGAGATGACCGTCGTTTATGAGATAAGACGTCGTTTCTTCAGTCAAATACAACTAGATGGGAAGAATCAACGGCGTTGGAATGAACTACAGTTTTTCTTTAAAAAAAAATTAAAAATAAAAACATTATGTTTCGTTTCTTTTCGGGAAAGAAACAAATACTGATGATAACAACATTTTTTATGGTGCTAAATAAACGATACGCTATTTATATTTAAATGACTTAATAGTATGGATGACATGTCGCTTTAGTTGTAGAAACGATTTTTTTTTTCCTTTTTTGGGAAAGGCAAACGAATTTGGTTTTGAGACAGAAACCGATAATAAACAGCATTTTGTTAATGTCCGTCGAACGACCCGTTGATTGAAGTTCGAGGAAAATGAATAGGTTTCGCATGTCGTTTATTTTCAGAAACGACATGTAGTTTGTGGACGAGAAAACAACAATGAACTTTAAAGGCACATTACAGCATGTCATCAAGAAAAATGACATATCATTGACCAGTAGTCTATTAGGGCGTAAATCAATTTAAAGTTTAACGTTCAATAAATTGTAAATAGTCGAAATTTTTTTTTTTATTAATTTGAGATTTTAGGTTTAGAATATGAGTGCTAATATAGAAAATAAATTTGAGATTAATTTTTTTTTAAAAAGAAAACATAATGTATTTTTTGTAATTACCAAACATCGAGTCAAACTAGAAGATTATTAATATACCGAATTGAACTCTATATGAGCGACAATCATAACATATCACTTGTGAGAAGAAACGACACGTCGTAACGGGTATAGAAATGACAATAAACGACAGAGGAAATTTTGCTCGTCATACAACCGACATGTGGTGAATGAGTTTAGGTGTCAAAACGACAATAAACGAACAAATAATTTATTTTGTCAGTGTAAATAACAATACTACCTGTAATTAGATGATTGTGACTACGTCGTTCAAGTGTGTAAAGCGGCCTTTTTTTTTTTTTTTTTTGTTATTATTATTTCCATTGTACGAATAAATGACATTTTTTTTTAATGTTAGGAAATGGTAGTTACAGTTAATTTCAATATTAAGATGTGTTTGCAAGGAGGAGAGTATATATGGAGTACATAATGTAGGTGAGAAAAATAAAGATGGACAAATGTTTGTAATCTCTTTAATAATCTTTTTGATATAAAAGAGAGTAAAATTAAGGTGTTTCAAAGGATTTGAACTCTCTCTCTAAATTCACTTCTTCGTCTTTTCTCTCATACCAAAAAATTATAAAACGTCATTAATCCATCTTCCTTCCACCCTTCTCTTCCACCAAACACACAGGAGAGTGGATGTGGAGGACACTGTCGGTTAAATATGTTAACGACACGTCGTTTTTATGATGAAGGACGAGTCCGACAATTAAAGACACGTGGAAAACGTGGAACTTGGAGACTCATCGTGGACGGGCCTAATACTCCTCCGGGCTCATGGGCCACATAAATGCCAAAATGGGCCATAGTAATCAAGAAAGAAAAAGACTCAAACATCCAAAACCAAATCCGATGACAAATATATATATTTATATATATATATATATATATATATATACATACACACACACACACATTAGACGGCCTCGAACTTTTCGGTTTTCATCGTCGGTAATCTCTTTCTGAGTTTGTCATTTCTAATCAGATTTTTATTTTTTACATTTAAATTGCTTCCACAGAAAGACCTCTCTTTTTATTTAAATATTTTATTATTTCCCTTTGTCTTTCATTTTCTCTCCATCAGTTTGGCCTTTTCTTGTTCCTCCGATCATCCTTTCCTTGTTCGGACCACTCTTTTTAGTTCTTCGCCGATCAGAAATTCCTAGTCATGAATCCCGAATAGTAAGTCCCCGATCTCTTTTCCCTTTTTGTATTTTTCTTTTTTCTCAGCTGTTGACCTCTGTTTGTTAGCTGAGAAAATTCATACCCAAGATTCCCTTTTTTGTTTAAATCTTTATTTTCAGATCCGTGATGCTTTCTTGCTGAAGGGAATTTTTGTGGGTTCTGGTCGTTCTTGTGAATTTTATTACGTTTTTTTGTTTTTGGGTTTAATTTTCAGGGATTTGGGAATTTATTTGGTAACCAGACTTTGAGAATTGAATTAGGACTGTTGAATTCATGAAAGATGATTTTACTTTTGTGTATTAGGATTGGCTTCTATTATTGAGTGTCTACTTTGTTTTAATATTGAAATTTTCAGTTGGTGGTTCTTTGGATTTGGTTTCTGATATTGGGAATTGAATTTTGGGTTGACCCGATCGGATATGTATATTTTTCTTCACATACTTCCTGTTTGTTTATACTCATATACATTTGTATTTTTTTTACAACTTAGAAATCCATTTGAATTTTTAATAAGAATTTTTTTTTTTTTTTGGATATGTTCTCAAGTTCTTTATTGACATTTGATATTTGTTGTGCTTGGTTGTTCAGAAGCTGAAACTGTGTAACTTGGATTTTGATTCCATAAATAATTAAATGTTGTTCTCATCTTCTTTTATGCAGCGACTACCTGTTTAAGCTTTTGCTAATTGGAGACTCTGGAGTTGGTAAATCATGCCTTCTCCTGAGATTCGCCGTAAGTAGTCCCCCTTTATTTTCTTTCTGCCTCTTATTTGTTGCTTCTGCTGACATGTAGATAATCGTTCTTTTACTGAACCGGAAATTTACTTTGAATTTTCGAGTGCTTAAACAAATCATGCATCTGTTTTTGTTGATGGAATCAAAGATTGTTTTGGCTTCGATTCATTATCTTATGTATGTATTTTTTATGCTGTGATATTGTCTGCCGTGAAGAATACTAAAGCATATTGCAATATGTGGATTTCTTCTGGATCTGAACATGAATATCAGTCATTATGAACTCTCTATTTACATCTTCTTGGTGCAGGATGATTCGTATCTGGACAGTTATATTAGCACAATCGGAGTCGACTTCGTAAGCGTTATTTTCCTATGAATTTCGATACTGTTATTTGATTTAAACAATGAAGCTATAATGTCAATTTCTAATCTTTATGGCAGAAAATACGCACTGTTGAGCAGGATGGGAAGACTATAAAACTTCAAATTGTTAGACTCTCCTTCTCGCTTTATCTTTCTGTTTTTTTTTTTTTTTTTTTTTGGTGGAAATAGGCTGGCACTTGAAGATTTTTAGAAGGAATCATCTTATTCTAACACATCTGAAAGTCACTGAAATGATGACGGCTGGGAGTATTCTCCCGGGATTTTACTATCTCTAAATCTTTTAAAGATACTGGTGATTACTCTATGTTTAAATTATATTGGTCAGTGGACAAGAATAGCAGGTTTGATTATACTAGCGGGTGTTGTGATGTCCTATGATCCATCTTAACTCTCTTACCTACAATGTCTGTCCGTCTTTCTTTCTTGTTCACTCTCTCGACGTCCACCTATATCCATTTATTTCTCCTGGAACATGCAGTGGGACACTGCAGGACAAGAACGTTTTCGGACAATTACTAGTAGCTACTACCGGGGAGCACATGGCATCATAGTAAGTTTTTCTTTGTTTGTATATTGTTTCACCCTGTCGTTTTACAATACTAATCAACTTTTTGTTGTTGTATCTGGCAGATAGTTTATGATGTTACGGACCAAGAAAGCTTCAATAATGTAAAGCAGTGGCTGAATGAGATCGACCGTTATGCAAGTGATAACGTAAACAAGCTTTTGGTTGGCAACAAGTGTGATCTTACAGCTAACAAAGTTGTGTCCTATGAAACAGCTAAGGTGAAACAACGCACCTTATACTATTACCTCTAGCTACATTGACAAATGAATAAATATATAGTCGAATCATTATGTTGCCTGACGTTGGCTTGTGAACAGGCATTTGCGGATGAAATTGGCATCCCCTTTATGGAGACCAGTGCAAAAAATGCTACCAATGTGGAGCAGGCTTTCATGGCGATGGCAGCCGAAATCAAGAACAGGTAAAGGAATTAGTCGACAAATGAGCTTGTCAAAGATAGTGTCCTTGTTATTATTCTCCTAGGCAACGCAACCTTTCTCAGATTGACATTGACATGTTACTTCCACGGCGTTTTGCAGGATGGCAAGTCAACCAGTGAACAACGCGAGGCCACCGACCGTGCAGATCCGAGGACAACCTGTGAACCAGAGCTCCTCTGGCTGCTGCTCGTCTTAATTGGTCCTCGAATCTATTACCCCAAAGCCCTGTGTGTAGCATGCATTTCGGTTGACCTCTCTGAACCGGAGAGAGATTGATGGAGAATGCTAAAACCATGTGATAATCTGCCCGTCTTTTTCGTTCTATTTAAAACTCCATTCTTTGTAGTCTCAACTGGTTTGTACAAAAGATGTTCGCTGGCTCAGCAACATTTCTTACTTTCACGGTTCCTTCTGTTTCATGTGACTTGGGATAGTGATTGTTTTATGTGGATTCTTATAGAATAGTGATTGTTTTATGTGGATTCTTATAGATAATTTGTTAAGTTCTAAATATTCTGATGTTGCAACTCGCAAGCATAAAAACTATATGATTGCATGGCAAAATATGCTGGTTTCCGTTTTGAGAACAAGGGACGCAGGAGAGAGCGATGGACCAAAACGAACGATACTGATAGACATTATATTCTATTATCTACATCACTGCCCCTGACAATTAGAGTTGTCCTGTAGCTAAAGACTTTGCAAGCATCTTCCTAACCAGTTTCTAGAACTTCCACCCAAAAAAAAAAAAAAAAAAAAATCTAAAACTCAAATTGCTTGAAATTGAACAACTGAACATACAGCTCTTCTTTTCTACATCAAATTCCGAAATGAAAATTGATTTAAAAAAAAATTGTAAACGACCCAACTTCTGTTGATAAAAAAAACATTCTTCTATGTCACTCTGATGGCACCAGATGCAGGGGAAGGTGATAATTTCGAGCCTTGTTTTGGTTGTGGCTGTCCAATCTTGAGCTCAAGACCATCTATTTGATCACAGGTGGCCGCTTTAATAGACGGACTGCTTGGAGGAGACCGTGGCGGAGGAATTCCCGAGGGATGAGTAACCTTAACAGGTGCACAATTATCAACACTCCCATAGACAAAATTAGGCGCATTGTACAGGTAACCTGGTCTGCCAATGCTTATCATAGGCCAATGTTGTACAGTCCCAGGAAATCCCACCTATAAAAGCATGAAGGAAAACAAAAAAAAAAGACAAATATTCAACATCATTTGAAAACTTGACCCCAAAAAATTTAAAAAATAAAACAAATAAAAACAAATATACTTACCCCATAAGGGACTAGGTAGTTTGGAGCAGTATGGCTAACGGCAACGGTAGGATGAACAGGTGCAATATAGTTGTCCAAACATAGATGTGGGAACCGGTTCAGAATCTGATGAGAGTACAAGAATAAACTTGTTATATAACTATATATATATTTATATATATATGTGGAGAAATAATTACATCTGAATATAAGTTATAGGTAGCAAACAGCGTTAATGTTTTTACCTCTGCAGGATGGTTTTCTGCCAAAATTTGAGACCCACTAGGTTGCTGCAAAGATGTTTTAAATGATTGGTTTTAGAGCAATATATATATATATATATATATATATAAATAAATATTATTTATATATATATGTATATATTTTTATCTGCAACACTATATAGATAACATGGAATATTTATCTACCTTGGATGCAGTATCTGCAGTTGGTGTGATCATGGATGAAACTGGATGACGTTGAGTAGCCACATCGTCCTGTGGGAATAGTCACAACGGGGACCATGAATGAGTTGGTGCAGCGACAAGGATACATATCGGGATTCGATATTCCATAGTTGATTGAGGGAGAGAGAGAGAGAGAGAGCTTACGGAGAGTGAAAAAGGCATGTCAAAGAGACTGGATCTACGTTTCTTCTTGTGTTTAGAAGCATGTTGCCTGATGAAGTACTTCTGTGCATGACTAGCGACTTGGGTGGGAGTCCTGGTTGTCACATACTTCATTGATATTCCTCTCCAATCCCCTTTTCCCAGCTTATTCAGTCCCGCTAGAAAAGTTCTATGTTCCTCCTCTGTCCATGGTTTCCCTGAACCAAAATAAAAATTAAAAATAAATAAAATTTTTTTTGTTACTCTTGCTAAAATCTTTCAACAACATCCGAATATGAAGAATTAATTTCAATGCAATCCAACCGTAAACTCAAATATATATAAATGAGAACATCTAGATTAAAGATTTAAAAGATTAAAAAAACATATTAAAAAAAAAAAAACCTGTTGATTGACCCCAAATATAGTGAACTATCATAGATTACACAGACACCCAATTCCAATAGCATTACAAAAAAGTAAATTAAAAAAAAAAAAACATAGAAAATATTTATAAAAAAAAAAATTTTATCGTACCCCTTTTTCTCTCACGAGCGGCTCTGTGTTTCTTGTTGTGAATGACCCCATCAGAGAGATAGCTAGCCTCATGATCATGATGATCCAGTTCATCATCATCAGCGGCACCCGGAGCGACATCGTTTAATCCTTTCCGACCGGATAATGCGGCCAGATTTCCCATGCTCCGACTCTTCTTCATCAAATCTTGTGCACCACCACCCTCACCCTCACCTTCCTCCTTCTCCATGATGTCCACGCCAAACAACTTGAAGGAATGCCCTTTCCCTTTCCCACCATTCCCATTCCCGGAAGAAATATTTACGTTGTTGTTGTTGGTTGGGCATGTTCTTGAATTGTGACCTTGTTGTCCACAATGTGAACACTTTCTCTGAGGCTCCTTCACCATTGAGAAGAAGGGGGGGGGGGGAAAAAAAAAAAAAAAAAAACTACACCAAAATTTGAAATTTTATTTTTATTTTTATTAATTCAGATCAATGAAATGAGTCTCTTTGGGCTATTTATAAGCTCTAGGTTGTTTCCCATTATTTTAAGACACGTAAAACCAATAACTTCTCATAACCAGTTTTGATTTCTTTCCATTTTTAATATCTTTTGTTTTTAAGATTTGTTTTGATTGGTCTATCTACCAAATACAGAAGGACGTTTCTATTTTAGAGACCAAATTAAATTCCCAGGATAATACAACCCCATTTGTGTATTTCTTTGGCTTGAAACAACAGCCGTTGGATTATAAATATGGAAAGTTGGTCTATTTTAGTGTCCAATGAGATGGTGCCACGTTGGCAGTTTGGAGTTTCTAGCTTGGCACTTCTTGTGTTGGATCACACACCCTCTTCGGAAAGTGGGATAAATACGCGTTTCTGACCCTGTAATTTTTCCAATTAGATTACGAGAATATTTCCTTTTTTTTCCTTTTTTAAAAAAAAATTTATTTTTGTCATCCCTATTAATAATGGTCAAAACCCAACTTTTAGTATAACCCAATTCAATTACCCAATCAGGACAGCTAATTATGTACCTCTATTTGACTCACTCCTAATATCATAATATGTGGTGAACTAATTACTTTTTTTTATTATTATTTTCGATAAGTATATATGGGGTGTGCTTATTACTTAATTAATTGGCTGTAAACCAGATATACATCAATCAACTCGTCCAGATTTGACGATAATTTTTACGATCAAATTATAAACAGATATTTTAGCCAAGTTAAACAGAGAGAAAATAAATATATATTTATTTATATGCTATGAATTAAAAAAAGGTGAGATTGATCCCAACTAAAATTATAATCTAGTTTTACTTTCAAATGAATAAATGCATCTTGATTATAGATATCCTTGTATATGCATATATATTAATTGTAAGACATTCAAATTTTATCTTTTCTTTTTAAGGTATATAATAAATACAAATGAGAGAGTCATTTGCAACACATTGGCAACTGCTTTGATTAAAGTAGGAACAAAACTGTGTTAAGTATTCCCTTTAAATGCGAAAGCTTACAATGTCAATTACTTGGAACTAAAGTTATTAAAAAAAAAAAAAAAAGGGTCTCCGGTTTTATTTATTTATTTAATTTTACTACAAGTATTTTTGGAGAGAAATATTAAAGAGCCTGCTAAATTGAGAAAATCAAATTGACTGACAAGATTTTCTTCGCTAATTTGATCTTCGGATATTGAAGTAACCATTTCTACAAATTAAAAGAAATAAATGGTATGATTTTAAATAATTTAAAGTAAAGTAAATAGTAAATTTGTTAGGTGAAATAGATCATATACTTATAGCATGTTTGGTGGAACCACTCAACCCATTCAACTCAAACTTTTTTTTGTCTTTTTCCCAAAAAGTTTCATGTCTTTTTCCCAAAAAGTTTTTTGTCTTTTCTGAAAATTCAAAAAAATTTACTATTGAAACTTAAAAATCCCAACTCAAACTACTCCACCAAATTTAGTAAATTTTCTATTTATTATCATTTATTTTAAATATTAAAATTTGTTATTTATTGTTTAAAAAAAAACATTTTTTTTGGTACACACACAAGGCAGTATATATATGCATTTTTCATGATTTAGATCGATCACAAGTGTCTTCAAGAGAAAAACCAAGTGAACCCATAAATGGAGTCCACTAAATTACAATTTCCAAATAATTACTGACTGGAAGATAACTCGTATGGCAAGTCCCACATCGATAGGGAGTAAGAATCTTGAGTGGTTTCAAATTATATATATATATATATATATATAACTAACTTCAAATCTAAATCTAAAATTGATTACAATAACATTGGTCTACTCGAATGATTTACATTTATAGTTGAGTTTAAGATTAGTAAATATCGAGCTATAATCATCTAAAAAGGAGACAAAAAAATATTTTTTAACATTTTTTTAATGAAGTAAGAGGAAAACGGTTACTAAATTGAAAGGCACCTGAAGGCCACCACTCAGCTGAAAAGGCAATGAATCTGAAGACAGACGGACATGTGTGGCACGAAGTACGATACGACCCCTGTCGTGTTAGAAGTGGTGCGCTTTATCACCTACACGTGTGAAGTTGAAGCATTTCGTATCTTTAGCGCAAGGCATTCACTCATACGTTGGGGTTGCTTTTGGGTCCCTTCTTAGTCCCGCCGTTTCTGTTGTCGTGCTGAGTCGGTAGTCCCCACTTCCCCATCACCAAAACTCCGTTATTTCGCTTTTAACAAAAAAAAAAAAAAAAAAAAAACTCTGTTACTTCACGGTGCGTCACCCAAGCACTTACTCATATTTTAACTTTTCCCCCCCCTAGAAATGCTTCATTAAAAGGAAAAAAAATTACTATTTTTGAATATATATTTATAACACTTTTATACCCTCAAACTTGTTATCTTTTTATTACTTTTTCACTAAATTTTTAATTTTGATAATTTATGCTTTGAACTTTCTAAATCGTTACAATCTATCTCATTTAGTTAACTTTATATTAAATTAAAGATTTGAATTTGGACAATTCACATTAGGATTTGTATTAGATTTGAAAATTATTTTTGATAAATATGAGATTTTATGTATTTACAAGAATCGTACGAGGGTTTTATGTGACCAATTTAACAAAAATTTAAGTCATATAAGATGCATTGCAACAAAATTAAAATTTTTGGATAAAAATTGCCAAAATTAAAAGGTGACAGGGGGACATAGGTTCTAAATACTCACTATTTTATGGTAATTACCATATTATCTATAGAGTGGTATTAAGAACACCAACTCTAACATCAACTTTTAGAGTACCAACTCATATATAATATTTTTATTGGTTACTGTAATCAATTGATGTGGCAAATGTTTTAAACACTTATCAATAAAAAAATGACAACTCATATGCCACGTAAGTTGGTACTTAAAAATTGATATTAGAGTTGATATAAATACGTTTTTTATTCCCTAAATTTTAATGTCATTTTATTAATTGAAGAGCATTATGTAATATTTAAAAACAAAAACAAAAAATGTTGAATTTTGTTAAGCAATTTCACATTTATTTATATTCAAACTAATCTTTCTAAAAACATAATAAGAAACAATTTCAAAATGATTTTAACATCACTGTTTAAATTTTATTTCTCTTTTAATACTAAAAACAAAAATATTTCCAAAACGCTACTACGCGGAAAACCCTAATATATTTGTATGTAATTTTGGAAGTACTGATGGTTGGCACGCCAATGGAGTGATGTATGAGAGCAGGGCACCACAACCTTTCTCAAAAATGGCCAACAACACATGGCCGATGATCTCCTAGGAGTCCCCTAACAACTGGCTCATCCTGGTAGCCAGAGCCCTCCCAATGGCAATCAACCCATGCATGCGATGAGTTCATTTACAACTCCTCCCTCAAACGTCCGTTACCGTTAAATACACACACACACACACACATATATATATATATATATGAACATATATCTCAGGGGTAAGGGTAATTGTGGTTAAAAAGTAACGTACCCCTGGTTAGATTTTAACTCCATATATACCAGAGTTCTGTTCCTACCAATTTAAATGCACCTCTTTGCCTTGCCGTTTTCTCTCCCACTCATGGGCTTCTCCTCTCTCCCTCTCATTTCTCTAGTTCCCAATTTCCCAATTCTTTTCTTTACCATTTTAGCCAAACATGAAGAGATTTAAGCTTGAAGTTTCATTTTTCTCTTGCTTGATTTCCATTTCCTTCTTCAGTTTGCATCTCAAATGTTAATATTTTACATAAATTCTCCTATATTGTCTGTAAATATGATCTCGTGAAAATTAAACTTTTCTCACACCCATTTTCATCATGAATTACAAAGAAAAGAAAATAGAATTTTGGTGTTGTTTCTTAACTTGATCAAACCTCAAGAATTACTTGCATGCATGTTGAATTAATAATAATAATATATATATATATATATATATATATTATACTTTTCTTCGTTTTCTAAAACATGTTAAAAGGTCCGGCAGTTTATGACTTTTCCGACCACCACCACCACCACTTCTCAGGCACGCTCGGCACGGCCGCGGAGTACAACGACCGGGTCGTTGACGAGGCGATCTACGGCTCCGACGAGTTCCGAATGTACGCCTACAAGATCAAGAGGTGCCAGAGGATGCGGAGCCACGACTGGACGGAGTGCCCCTACGCCCACCGCGGCGAGAAGGCGCAGCGCCGGGACCCCCGCAAATTCAACTACGCGGCCATCGTCTGCTCGGCGTTCCGCAACGGCAGCTGCGAGAAAGGCGACTCCTGCGAATTCGCCCACGGCGTGTTCGAGTACTGGCTGCACCCCACCCGCTACCGCACCCGCGCGTGCAATTCGGGCCAGTTCTGCCAGCGCAAGGTCTGCTTCTTCGCGCACTCGCCCGAGCAGCTCCGCCCGGAGACCAAGTTCAAGCGCCATTACGCCTCCCGCGCGATACGGACGGCGTCTTTGGACGCCCTCAACTGCGGCGACGACGGTAATTCGACGCATCGGAAGAATGCGGTGAACGGCGGAGATGTTGGATCGGAGATGTCGTCGGCGTTATCGCCGGCGGGGACATTTAGGAAGAGTATTAGCACTAGTAGTAGTGCAATTGAGGATGATTCTTTTGAGAAGTTCTCGGAGTTCTTGAAGAGTTTGAGGGCGTTGAAAATAAGCGACGGTGGTGATCATCGTGATCGGGTACTGATCAGAAGAGATCAGAGGATGATGAAGATGAGTGGTGCTTCTTCTGGGTTTGATGTGTCGGAATCCGATTTGCCGAACGTTGAGTGGATTTTGGAGCTGGTTCAGTAACCGCAGTGAGAGAAAATAGAGAAATAAAGAAAGAAGAAGAAGAAGAAGAAGATAGAATATTAATGAGCAGATTATTTAATTTGGAGAGAGAGATTTGTATCCTGGATTAAATGTGCTTAATTAAGTAAGTTCCACCGTTTCTTTTTTTCCTTTTTGGTTGTTAATTTTATGTAAAGATTGTTCAATTTTAATGTCATCTGCGTTGGAGTTTATCTTCTTTAAATCTAGTAGCGGATAATTAATTAAACTTAGCTGCTACTAATAAATAAATTCTTATATATATATATATGTATGTATCAAAAAACGAATAATCAACATAATGGAAAAGAAAAAAGAAAAAAGAAAAAATGGTGCAGGTGCGACCAGAAAATGAGCTATAAAAGACAATATATATATATCAGACCTGTTACTCTTTGAATTTGATTCCCTTTTTCTCCATCAACTGATAAGTGTTTTAACCAACTTTTTCTTCACTACGACAAGTGTTTGGCTGCTTGGCAGCGTTATATAAAACACAGTCCAATAAACAGATCTGTTTTTGCAATATATATTAGCCTACAGTACTCAAATACATATTACTATATGTATATATATTTATTATCCTACAGTTCTATGATTTTTTTTTTTTTGGTTTTTAATTTCTCGCTTCACCTAACAAGAAGGTTATTGATCCAAGATCAAAGTAATTCGTGTGTACGCGTGTGCATGGTTGTTGTTGTGTGTGTGCGCGTTTTTTTTTTTTAAAGGAAAAAAGTGAGTATCTATAAATGTAGATGTACACTATTTACTATTGTTTGAATCACTTTGTGAAGATTGTTTTGAGTAATATACTTAGAAAGTTTTTTATTATGATTTTAATTTCTCTTAAGAATTTAGATCTAGTAGTTAAATTTTATATTTTAAATTTATAATCCAAACTAACTATTAAAAATGTGCAGTCTTACTAGAATTTATCTCAATTCTAGTTTAAGCTTGCGTTTGGTTCATCGATTGGAGATGAAATTTTTAAGTTGAAATTGGTTGACTTTTCAAAAACTAATTATAATTTTTGTTGACTTTTTATAAAAAGATAAAAACTGAGATAAAAAAGTACAGTTTAATTGGAGTTGAGTTGAAATGTCAAACGAAGCCTAAATCTTTTGACATATCATGTCATGTTGTAATTAGCCATTATTGTTTTATTAATAGATATTTCTCTTTATTAATTATTGTGATTTTTTTTTCATATCTATAAACAAGTAGGATTATTAATATCTATAAACAAGTAGGATTATCTTCAACTATGTAACGTTAAGATGGTTATCACTTTTCCCTCTAAAATTTAAAAACTCCCACTTTGTCTATTGAATTTTGATTTTAACCCTACTTTACATTTTCTATCATAATTTATGTTAAAAACAGACAGCAAAAAGTGAGTTCAATGAAATTATGTGGTCTTTTTCCATTTATTTCTAGTAGAAATTTTAGCAGAATGAGCTTAGTAAGACTGATTCCCCTTTTTCAATATATTTTTAACTGAAATTCTAATAGAAGGTATAAAGTAGAGTAAAATTCAAAATTTAAGAGGTTAAATGAGAGTTTTTAAAGTTTAAAAGACAAAATATAAATGACCTCAAAATTCAAGGACACAAATGAAAATTTAAAAAAAAAAAAAATTGATATACAAATATGAGTCAGTATTAAACAAAGTTAATGTTCCAATTAATATAAATGCATTAAAATAGTGATGGTACTCCTGAAATATAGGTTTCTTGATTTATGCGTTAATTTGTTTTATTTTCTTATTTATTTCATGTACTAATTTATAATAATAAAACTTCCTAGCACAGTAAAATAAGTTTCCGATCAAACTTAAGTTTTTCATCTCAGATCTTGTCTTTTTTTGAAAAGTCAACAAAAATTATAATTAGTTTTTAAAAAGTCAACAAATTTTAACATAAAAATTCCATTTCAAACCCGTATTCCAAACGGAAGCTAAATTCGACACCCATTTCTGAGTATAATGTAAGATCTTATATATTTGACCGTAGCGTGCAAAAATTAATTAGCCATCCTTTGTATAGTTTACAAAATCCATTTTTCAAGATATTGTGAACAAAGGTTGTAGGGGAGAAAATCAGTGTTGATTAATGTTATTTTACCTTTCCAATTATAAAGAAAAAGGTCATGACATATTAAGACAAAACCAAAACAAACAGATTTCAACATTTAATTAACTGCAAAATTTACCCCTTGTGTTTCTGTCCGTGGAACTATAAATTGGTGCAACTTGTACATCCTTCTAATACTAAATGTTAAGAAAATATATATAATGCTAAAAAATATTCAAAGTTATCCTCTGGTGACATGGCAAATATTCTTCAACAACCACATAGAGAGAGAATTTAAAACAAAATTTAAAAAAAAATCACAAGAAATCCACAAAACACAAGTGTAGAAGGAGAAATCAGCATTTAACTTAGGTGGCTTCATCTTCTCATATCCATAGCAGAACACATTTCACACATTACATTCATGCGTTATCGTTACGTGCCTTGTTTGTGACACATTTTTATACACATTTAGACATAATATATATATATATATATATACACATATATATTCTCCCTTCCCAACTCCCTTCACTCTCTAGTAGACCCCCCTTTCCCACAATGTCCACTCTTCCAAGGTAATTATATATACACACACGCACACACACACGTTTTTATCAATTTACTGTATTTTCAATATATATGTATATATATCGTGTCATTAACCCACACTGGATTTTACAGGGGGAACAAGCTTTTATTCAGCAACAGTAGTAAAACGTCCAGAAACTTCGATTCCGAATGTTACGCATGTACTCAAGTGGGTGTCCCAGTGTTCCACTCCACCCGGTGCGACCCCTCCCACCCGCCCCAGTGGGAGGCGTCCGCCGGTTCCTCCCTGCGTCCCTTTCACATCCAAGAAGGTGAACCCCCGTCTTGCTGGACGGGACGTGGCGTGGTGGACCCCCGGAGCAAGAAGGTGAAGAGGTGGAACCGCGTGGTGCTGCTGGCGCGGGGCGTGGCGTTGGCCGTGGACCCGCTGTTCTTCTACGTGGTGTCGTTGAGCGCTGGCGGGGACCCCTGCTTCTACGTGGACGTGGCGCTGGCGGCGGCGGTGACGGTCGCCCGGACGGGGCTGGACGCGCTGCATTTTGGGTACCTGTGGCTGCAGTTCAGGCTGGCGTACGTGTCCAGCGAGTCCATGGTGGTCGGCGGCGGGAACCTCGTGTGGGACGCACGTGACATCGCGTCCCACTACGTGAGGTCTTTCAAGGGGTTTTGGCTTGACGCCTTTGTTATTCTCCCCATTCCTCAGGTTAGTGTGATTTAGTCCTTTTTTTTTTTTTTGGGTAATTGCAAGAATTCAAAAGGGAAGAAAATTAAGAAGAATTTGGAGTAAAATTTGTGTAAGTATCCATAGATAGATTACGCATTTATTTATAATAAGTTGGTATCTTGTTTGTGATAGTATACCATTAATTAGTGGTAATAAAACTATAATCCACGAGCTTTCATCCTTTTTAGAATTAACTAACTCGTAATTGTAATTGATTTATCAAATCTTGAATAAATATATATTTGGGACAAACATATATTAAAAAAATACTATGTAACTTCAATTCTATTTAAAATTTAGTAATCTTGAATTGATATTTGTTTGTGTCTTCTTTTTTTAAATTATTTAAGAGTTAAAACTCCCTTGAAATAAAAAAAAAAGTGTCATGTGCTAACTGTATAAAATCATATTTTTATGTATGTAAAATATATACTATTTCTAAAAAAAAAAAAAAAAAAAATACGGTATTGAACCCGTGCTCTTCTACATTCAGGCTCTATCTTACTTTATGTCATGCCAATTGATCAAGTGGTCATTTTTATATGTATAGGAATACCAATTAAAAGTGTAACTGCTCTCATTAGCGGTTATTTATTTATTGTAATTATGTGCTTCACGAAGTAAATACAAAGTTAGATATGTGCATCATTTTCTAATAGTGCCCATATTTGTCTTGCTTCTTCGTAGTTAATAATTTGGTTTGTAGTACCAAGGCTACTCCGACGAGAAAGGATCGCACTCATAATGACGACACTCCTAGTGACTTTCTTGCTTCAATTCCTCCCAAAGGTTTACCACAGCATCTACTTGATGAGACGTCTACAGAAGGTCACCGGCTACGTCTTTGGCAGCGTTTGGTGGCGTTTTAACCTCAACGTCATCGCTTACTTAATTGCCTCCCACGTAAGCCTTAATCACCTGTTATAATTACGAAATTAAGTTCTAATTAAGCCTCTTCATTCATCCAACCATCTGATGTTCTGATGTCGTATTTCATTTTTTTTTTTTTTTTTTGCTTCTTCTTTTGCAGGTTACTGGAGCGTGTTGGTACATTCTTGCGACGGAGCGTTTTACGGGGTGTCTCCAACAACAATGTGACAGAAGTAGAAAGTGTAATCTCTCTGTTTACTGTACACGATCAGACACTTATGGCTCTATTAGTAAGAACTTAGCAGCACTCGCCGTTGCGGAGAAGACATCCGGTGGTAACATGACCACAATAAGTTCAAAGTGTTTAGACGTGGATGGTCCATTCAAATATGGAATTTACGAGCCGGTTCTCTTGGTCTTCTCCAGCAATTCCCTAGCTGTTAAGATCCTGTATCCCATTTTCTGGGGCTTGTTGAACCTCGGGTAAATTAAAATTAATTATAGAAGTACTTAATTTTGATTGCTTGCACATATTGGAACTTTGATCATTTTTTTAGGGGACAAAAAAAAAAAGAATGGGGAATAATCGGTATCTGAAAAACGCGTAGTCTAGTTAAAAGCGCATAATTTAGTTAAAAGCGATTCCGAGTTTAAAGCTCTGCTCTTCTACTAAAAAAAATCGCTTGCTTGCTGTCTAAGCCCACCGCACTGCCCTGCTTTGATTCTTGCGCTTGCTTGCGCCCCCTTCTTATTTTCTTTGGCTTTCTTGCATAGAAATGTTGAGAAGAAAGGTCCATCATCTGCGTCAGTTACTGTATTCTAGGAAGTGGGATACGTTAAAAAAGACCGCTAACGCCCGCCAATCCAGCCTTCCCCCATGAGAACAGAAAAACCAACAGACCACAAACACCAGCTCCTTAAATCTTGATATTGAAAATCAAGATGCATCGCTTAGATCCCGGAGTATGAAAATTCGGTCGGTCTAATTAAAATTCTGGTTATTGAACATTTTGCAGCTCATTTGGCAACGTACTAGAGCCTACAAGTAACTGGCTTGAATTGATATTTTCTTGCTGCATAACACTAGCTGGGTTGGTGCTCTTTGTCACGCTAATTGGGAATATACAGGCGAGTTTATTAATTAGCTTAGATAGTTTTATTACGTTTTAACTAATTGTCATGTTTAAACTGGATAATTTGAAAATAAATTATATTTGTGATGATCAAGGTGTTCCTCCACACGGTGATGGCAAATAAGAAGAAAATGCAGCTGCAATACAGGGATCTGGAGTGGTGGATGGGGCGGAGACAGTTGCCGTCTCATTTGAGGGAGCAAGTTCGCCATTTTCAGCACGAGAGCTGGGCAGCCATGGAAGGACAGGATGAGATGGAACTCATCCAGCATTTACCCGATGGCCTCCGCAGGGACATCAAGCGCTATCTTTGCCTGGACCTTGTCAAGAAGGTGAATACACACACATACACACATATATATGCATATTGTGTTAAGGGTAAAAATAAACTCAAGTCTCACATTAAAAACATATAACAATAATAACAGATATATAAGAATATTAGATCACTCCAAGTAACCGGTTAACCTTTTAAGATGGAAATCCAATTCCTTATCAGTCTAAAATTCCTTCTTCTTCTCTCTAAATTTCACATGATATTAGAGCCCAACAAGTTCAAACGAGCGGCTCGATCCATCCAATACAAAATTGGTGACTTCAAAGAGAGCACTATCTTGCAAGGGTGTGTTAAGGGTAAAAAGAAACCCAAGTCCCACATCAAAAATATATAACAAGAATAATAGACATATAAGGATATTAGGTCACTCCACTTAACAAGTTAACCTTTTAAGATGAAAGTCCAATTTCTTATCGGTCTAAAATTCCTTCTTCTCTCTAACTTTCACATATTTTATGACTCGGACACTAAAGTTAGAATTCGATTGAGAAAATTGAATTCTGTCTTGAGCATCAGAGAGTTTTCCTTACAATAACCCTCATCTATGCTAGAAGTGAAGATTCAGAGGAAACCGAATAAGATCGGTAATCAAGTGAAGTAGTGTTTGGGATCATCTCAAAAAATTCGTCCCAACAGTATGCATATGAATTTTATCTATAATTTCTCTTCCTAATGCCTTCAAGAATGAAAATACGCGCGCGCGCACACATATATATATATATATATTCAGCTGATTTAAATATCTTTTGGTTGCCCAAGGTTCCCCTGTTTCACATGTTAGATGATCTCATTCTTGACAATATCTGTGATCGAGTCAGGCCTCTAATTTACTGCAAAGGAGAAAAGGTGAAAAATTACATAGCATTTTTCAACAACAAATATTATTTGTTTTCAAAAAATATTGGTGTTAACATTTCCATTGTGACAGATAATAAGAGAAGGAGGCCCGATCCGAAGGATGGTGTTCATCGTCCGGGGACGGGCAAGACGCAGCCAAGGCCTAAGCAGAGGCTTCCTAGCCACAAGCGCCATCGAGCCCGGTGGCTTCTTTGGCGACGAGCTTCTCTCGTGGTGCCTCCGCCGTCCATTTGTGGACCGCCTCCCCGCCTCCTCAGCCACCTTCACCTGCGCCGAACCGATCGAAGCCTTTGCGATCGACGCAGACCAGCTCCGGTTCATCATTGATCACTTCCGCTACAAGTTCGCCAGCGAGAGGCTCAAAAGAATGGCCAGATACTACTCTTCCAACTGGCGAACGTTGGGGGCAGTGATCATCCAGCTCGCCTGGTGGCGATACCGGATGAGGACTAAGGGAATTATGGCGTCTCCGATGAGCGGAGGGACGCCAAAGAATCAGCTCCGGCAGTGTGCCGCCATGTTCTTCTCGTTCCGACCACATGATCACCTTGAATAGAAGTTTGTTTTTTTTTTTTTTTTTTTACACCTTAAGGGTGAGGGATTCAAATTTTGTACCATTAGGTAAACATGTGGTATTATAACCACTTGAATAGAAGTGTTTAGTACAATTATTAATGACTTTGTTTATTTCTCTCGTGATTAATGCATTTAATTGAAAATAATCAAGTGAAGTTGGAGAACTTGATTTCTGCATTAATTAACATGTGATGAGATGATTTAGAAGAGCATTCGGTTTTACTTTCGCATGCAACAAGTAATCCAACTATTGAGTAAGAATTACATGCGATAAATTTTATGTTATCTACCAAATTTGGTCCTTGATCACTTTTTTTATTTTTTTCCTATGAATTTGTAAAACTAACATAAATTTGCTTCTAAATTTTTTAAAACTGGAAAATTTGAATCACGTAAAGGGACATAATAAGGTTGATATGACAATGGATTTGAAAATTAAAGACCTAATTTAAGCTAATAACTCTAGTTATTAAAAAAATAATTATAAAAATCTAAATTACTGTAAAGTAAATTAAATCGAAAATTTATAAAAACAAATAGTTTGTAAGATTAAACAAATTATTTTTATAGTATTTTTTAACAATATAAAAACGTTTGTTTTTTAAAAACACAATGTGAAAACCTGCATTTTTAAAAAAATATACTAAAGATGGTTTTACTTTTACTATTGAGGGTTATGACTCTAACTTATAAAAGTGAAATTAAAGCATTAAAAAAGTGAAATTAAAGCATTCTATTGGCTTGTTTGGTGAGTTAGTTTAACTCAAACTAAATTGTACTTTTTCATATAAGCTTTCATTTTTTTTTTCTAAAAAGTCAACAAAAATTATAACTAGTTTTTAAAAAGTCAACTAACTCAAACTTAAAAATTTCAACTCAAACCGTTTCATCAAACAGAACATATGTGTGTGTGTATATGTACGTAAAAAAAAAAAAGGTTATAATGACCTCAATTTCTGTTGCTCAGCTACATTTTTGTATGAATCTAGCATGTGTCCTTTGAGGACTCTGCACTGCTACATATTGACAACAATCAACATCGACAACTAGATCAGTTGTATAAATATCGGAACTCCCCAGGCAAAAGTTTTAAATTAATTACCTGCAACCACTGTTGATTCCTTTATTTCTCTCTCTTTTTTTCTTTTTTTTTTTAATTTTTATGAATCCTTTCTTTCTCATTTTGTTTGCTACACTTTTTCTTCTTTGACTAGTATTTAAATCTGAGGGCTTAAAATAAATGTCCATAATCATTTTTTACAGAAGTCAGAAACAAACACTGGTATACGCGGGAAGAAATAAGAAATTCTAACGAAACGAACCAAATATCATAAAATATAATTGAAACTCTTCCAGTTATTCCCGCCTTGTCTTTTAGATGATGAAATTTCCATGTTGCTCCACTAACATCTAATGACTGTCCTAGGAGAGAAGTTCAAAAGAATAATAAGTGGCTAGCTCTAGTAAGTAATATGTCTTGTAATTTTTTTTCTTCTCATTGGGGAATTATTATACTTGCCGTCTGAATTTGAAGGTTTTATTGAAATTTCCAAATGCGTTAATGAAGGATTTAGTTGCTTAAATTTACAATATTCCATCATGGAGTTTGGATTTTTATTCCAAATATTCAATTGTACTTAAAATTAGGGTGAACCAGTTTTTTTACATATTATAACAAGTCATAAAAAAAAAAGGCCACATTATCGAATGCAATTAAGACATTCACTACTCTCAATTATTTTATCCGTAAAAAGGAATAATCATTGAAAATTCTTCCATATATATATATATATATATAAACACATAAGTTAAAAACCAGCTTCAGTATTCCTATAGAAACAAATACACATATATATATATATATATATATATATATTACAAGCATACATATAGTTATTTATGCTAGTTTTTCATGATATTAATTGTCCTTCTCTCGTTATCATTTATAAATATATATATATATATATATATGTATGCACGGGCATTATTAATATGTGTTTGTTTTTAGCTATACTTAATGTTTTTAGGAAACACTATGGGGCCACATGATTGGTTCAAATGTGCCATAGATATCAAATTCTTTCGTCGTCACAATCTTTGGTAGATTTAAGCAAAAGGTTTGAAGGACAATGTTTAAATATGCAAATTAAACAGTTATGAAAAGGAATGCGAACGAGAAGGAGCATTAATATGTAGTCTGTAAAAATTTTCCCATCAAAGATTAACACTTTGCTCGAATTGAAATGTCGGTGCGCTTTTAAGTACTGAAATACTCTAAAGCTAGACTTATGTAGTTTTGTGTTAATCTTATTTTCAGCTTTTGAAGTACTAGATCGAATGCTGTTTTGATCCTTTAATTTTAAAATGGCTCATTGTCGGTTTTGATCTATCTAAATTTATCTGATTGTTTAAATCTCAATTATAGACATGTATTAACATGATCTTTATAAGTTATCAAAAATTAATTAATTTATTATCTGATTTTTTCCCAAGTTGTTGTTGTTGTTATCATAGGAGAAACTATTCAGTAAATTGGGTACGTCATAATGCTAATTATGTGTGGTATTATTTTGAATGTTAAGTTATAAACGTGTTGAATAAAAAGTAATTCAGTTAACTAATTTTTCTCCTCCACATTGTTAAAATTAAGCCCTTTTTCATTGCTGAATAAAGCCTTGCAGATTACAACAGTTCTCTAGAAGTAAACATAAGGATTCTGAAAACACACCTAGCAAGCGTTGTTTCTCATTACCAAATTCATTCAAATATATAACATACTGTTCTTAAATTTTTTTTTTAAAAAAAATGATATTATTTGAAGTTAATCAGTTAATATTAGGGATTTATTGTTTACATAGTGTATTTTATGATAGTTTCGAGTAAATAATTTTTATGATACAAAAGAGAAAAATAACAATATATATATATATAAGATGATGTAGATTAATTACTCCAAATGTTAAGTTTTTAGACAAATGTTAAATATATAGTAATAATTTAGCTATTTTTTATTCATAGTGTCTTTCGTCGTTTAATTAGTTCTAATGTTTGCCTAAGACTAATGTACTGCAAAATCTCCACTTGCGTGGATTTAGTAGTTTTCCAAATACGCCCGATGAGACATGAAACCAAGCTAGCAGTAGACGTACAAGGAAAGGCAAATTAAGGTTAAGTTACTAAATATTCCACACTAACTCAGCTTTAAGGATGTTCGAAGGGTTCATTAATTTTAAATACTACAACCTGTACATTCTTAAAATATATATATGTATATGTATATATATTTAGTTGTATATATGTATATGCAGCCTAATTTGCTCTTTTCTTTTATGTATAATTCATAGGAAACTGTATGGGGCTACTTGGTTGGTATAAATGTGCTTTCAAAGACAAACGTAAGAGGCCTTGCAGGCGTATAAGCAAATTATTTAAGGAGCGCCACTGCATAAATACAACCCGTTGTGATCGCAAATACAAACGAGAAGGAGCAATCTGTGGAGTCCGTAAATTTGTACAAGATTTCACGTGGGGATGTGCATGCTTCTTCTGCTGAAAGAATGTTATTTGCCCTCACGACCCTTTTTTTATTTTTTTATATTTTTATATTTTATTTTTTGGTAGTAATTGAAATCGATGTTTTAATGAAGAAAAAAAAATGAGAGGTTCAATGTATTTTTCTCTTCTGTTATGATTAAAAAGAGTAATACTAGAAACACCAACTCTAATCTCAATTTTTTGAGTACCAACTCATGTGTCATATTTTAATTAGTAAATACAATCAATTGATATGACAATACTTTAAACACTTACCAATAAAAAAATAATAACTCATATATCATATAGGTTAGCACTCAAAAGTTGAGAATTGATATTAGAGTTGGTGTTCTTAATATTTTTCAATTAAAAATCCATTTCTCTTCGTCTCCCTTTCCTAATGCAAGTAATTAATGCATTCTGAGTTTATTGGGTTACATTATTATTTGATTTTGTTTTATTTATTTATTAGTAGTTTTAATTCTTTTTATCTTTTTAATAAACTAGATTGTAATTTATTTATTTGTTTTGCGAGATGGGATCTTTAGTGCGGTGACAGCGGGTATATTCAAAAATTGGTTGTCATTAGTTAAACAATTTATGTAAAATTTCAGTTAACCCCCCATTCTATGAGAAAATTTTTATTATAGTTTTCTTGTGATATATGATTGAAAATATATATATATATATATTTATTCAATAAAAAGAATATTTTCAATTTTTTAATAGTGTCCCTACTACAAAACTTTTGTGGCCTTATTACCAGCGGTGGAATGCCAATTTAGTTTGTGGGCTTTTTGGTTTTTTTTTTTTTTCTCTATATAAATATATAAATTATCCTCTCTTTTATTAATTATTAAAGAAACACACATATTCTTGTGTGTGGATCTTAGGTTTGGATCCAATTGAAATTGAGTTTTTCAAAAAAAAATTTAAACCTGTATAATATTCATTTTTCTCTTTTCCAAATACCAATCAAATTTAAATACCTAATTAGAATTAGATTTTTTTTTTTTATAATTTCCAAGGCACACAGAGTTAACTAAACCTGAACAGTTGTAATTCTTTATTAACAGTTTGAAAAAAAGTGAACAGAAAGAGTGGGATAAAGTAGTTTGTTGGTGACAATAATCAATAGAATCAAGTTGGTTCGTAAAAATTACTTCGTTTTTATGAATTACTGTTAAAAAATAGTAGTTATAATTAGTAATATAGGAGTTGTCCACTTGTCCTAATGTATGGTAAAATGTCGTTTGTTTATTTCTTATAAGTCTTAAAGTCGATTATTTAATATGCTTCTCTCTTGACTAAAACTAGTAGACTCGTATACTTTTGGCGTTACTCTTGTGTTTTATTCATTAGTAACAACAGTTATAATTTCATATATAAGGGAGAACAGCTTTGTTATGCTACAAGAACAAAATAACCAATCAGTACTGCACAATTTTCTCCCTTTTTTTTATAGTATAAAAAGAGTACATTTAAACAGCACTTTAAGCAAGAAGGTACACATAAAATCTTTAGAATCTGATAAATTTTTTTCCTCTTTATAGCACCGGTGCATGTCCCCCCACACACAGATATTTATATATAAAAATTTGTCATGAACTTCCACTCTAATCCTAAACTATTGTCAAAGCATTGACAATACTCTAATCCTAACTATTGTCAAATCAATTGAATGCTTCTACTAACTATTAGAATACTCTAATCCTAATTATTATCGAAGCATTGACAATACTTTAATCCTAATTATTATCAAATCAATTGAATGCTTCTACTACGTGACATATATGATGAGATGTAATTTTTATTGACATATATGATGAGATGTAATTTTTATTGAAAAGCGGTTAATGCTTCTATACGTGACAAATGAGGTTAATGCTTCTACTATGTGATAAAGATGTAATTTTTATTAATTGGTTAAAGTGTATAGATGTAATTTTTATTGATAAGCGGTTAAAGTGTAATTGGTTAAAATATAATTATATGTGACAAATGAGGTTAATGCTTCTACTATGTGATATGAGATGTAAGTTTTATTGATAAACGGTTAAAGTGTAATTTTTATTGATAAACGGTTAAAGTATTAACAAATTAATTGATTACTTCTACTAATGACACTGTGTCTTCTAGCACTGCTCTTATATATATATATATACATATTTATATGTATGTAACGTAGTTTCTTTTTCTTTTTCTTTTTCTTTTTTGGGAGTGGGATATAAATGATGATTATTATGCTAAACTTTCAATCTAGTTAATTAATATATTCTCCTTTTAATCAGTTGGAAATACGATTTTTATGAAACCGTTGTTTATCAATTTATGAGCTTCACCAGATGTCCTTTTCCAAAATCATTTTTATAAAACTTTTTTTTTTTTTCTGGTTATCATTTTGTTATAAAACATGAAATATATATAATATTTTGTATGTTTATCAACTCAACACGTGTACGATTGCATGCTTTGAATCCCCTCCAAGCTGCCAACCTGTCCTGCACCCTTAAACCATTTGACACGTATGCTTATATATATAAAAATATAATATACGCACACGACAAAATGTAAAGAGTATAACCTTATTTCCCGTCGGATTACAAAAACATATTCAGACGTAACTCGACCAAATTACTATTCTATATATAATTCAATGTCCTTGTCCAGTAAAAGAAACTTTCAGCAGCAGAAAAATAAATTAAAAAATCGAACTAACTCATGAAAACATAACAAAGTAAAATAAACATATATCGATGCAAATACAGCGCACGAGATTATTCAAGCAAAAAAAAAAGGAAGTTCATTGAACACTTTGATTCTCTTACAAAGACTAAAACATGACTAGACATAATAAACACACATACACAAACAAAAACTCCCACCATAATATTTATAACTAAATTAACAACAAAATTAACAAAAGTAGTAATTTAAGTACCCAGCTTCATTCTTAATTTTCCTCATGTCCACACAGCAAAGCATGCAAATATCTCTTTCTTGTTCCTGACAAACAACCCTAACTGATTAACTGATTAAGAAGACTGCTGTTGGCCGGAGGTGAGGTGCTGCTGACCAAACTGCTCGGCCTTGTCCTTCATCTCCCTGGCCTTGCTGGCCAGCTTGTGGCGGGCCTGGTCCAGCTGGTCGGCACCCGGCGGGTGCTTCCCGGTCACGTACCGGTAGATCCACGACAGCACGGTGATCGCCGCCACGCCGAAGCCTCCTGACGCCAGAAACCCGGTGATGATCAGCCCCACCGTGATCACCGCCGGCACCAGCACCGGGCTGAATATCACCAACAGCGGCGTGGCGATCGTCAGCGCGATCACCGTTCCGGCGAGGATCAGCCCTGACAGGACCAGCATGGACCCGCCGGCGGTCACGGCCGTCGCTGCCTTCACCACCTGGTGGGACCGCGGCTGCTGCTGCTGCTGCAGCTGCAGCTGCTCCCCCCGCTCCCCGCGCTGCTGCGACTGGGGCTCCGCCATCGGATCGGACGGTGACTGAGAAGTTGGAGGATATTGGGGGGTGAAGAAATATTTAATCTTGATCGGAGAAATGGATAGATTTCTTTACGAGGGCTGTCGAAATGGGGTGAGGAGGATTGGGGAAATTAAATAGAAGGGATCGGAGAAAGTGGTGATAGGAGGATGGAGAGGAGTGGCAACGTGTTGAGGAAGGGTGTGGCACGTGTTGAGAGGCTCCCATGCAAGGGCTGCATGCAACTCAGTGCCCCTGTGTTGTGACACCTTGTTTTTTGTCCCCACTCGAGAGTTTGTTCATTGTTTGAACACCAAAAAAGAAAGGAAGGACACTTAGCTTTAGAGGCCCAAAAAAAAATAAAATTGATTGAATTATTTGAAACAAAAGAATCCAAAGGTAGTGTCATCTAGCTGTGATCAAGTGTATGGTGGCGTTTTGATTCCTTCTTTTAAAGGCCAGGTCTTTCTGGTCGATGTGCTTTGTGAAAAATATATGTATATTTATTTGTTTTTTTTTTAAATATATATATAGTGACGGTTTACCATGATTTTTTTTTAAGAGTTGGGGTTTCAAATTTAATAAAGTTAATGGCGCCTTTGGAAGAAAGATCCAAACAAAAATTTTCGAATGAATATTTGTCTATTTTTTTTTCCTAAAAAATCAATAAAAATTATAATTAACTTTTTTAAAAATAAATCAACTCTAATATCAAAATTTCATTTTAAACTTTTGTTCTAAAAATAAGCAAAGTATAAAATTATTGTTAAATTATGTCTATAACCATTATACCATGATTCTTTTATCTATACTAATTCATATGCGGAATAGACAAGCAAAACAAAAGCAAAAGCAAAAGAAAAAAAAATCCATATGGCAATAATGTGATCACCACGTGACTGTTATGTGTCAAGCAAGGAAGTCATAATCAAAAGAACCATTAGCTCTTTTAAATATAGGTAATAAGAGATGTGTGTATTTTTTTTTTTCAAATTCTTAATGTATAAAAGAAAAGTTAAGGGGGAGTTTGGGGTTTCTTTTAAACCCAAATATTTTCACTCACTTTTAATCTTTTTCTGAAAAAGTTTTTTGTCTTTTCTAAAAATTCAAAAAAAGTTACTATTGAAACTAAAAATTTCAACTCAAACTCATTCACCAAACAAATCCTAAGTCTTTGTTTGATTACCATCTCAATTTGCAAGTTTTAATTTCATAAGTATTTGGTCAATGGTGAACATTCAAGTGATATTTTTATTCACAATATTTCAACTCAAATTTAAGTCTAAGTTTTCACTTTAATTTAGAAATCCCCACTAAATTCATTTTTTCTACAGTTACACCAGTCGAATATTATCTTTAACCAAACTATCTAATCACACATTTAATTTAGATATACAATGCACATTTTATATTTGGATTAATTTATTTAATTTAATGGTAAGATTCTTAAAATTTTAAATCAAACATATAATCCAAATAGACGCTACGATCATAAAATCTCCTTTTTTTCCAAGTTACAATAGAAATGTTGAATCACCCATTGCTTAATGTCTATTTCAAATCTCAGCAAAGAAACTTATGATAATTTTATCCTTCTAATTTAGATACTTAATTAAATAAAAAAGAATTGTATTCTTTTTTTTTTTTTTTGCAAATTCTTTTTTATTTTGAAAAAAATATCGATTCTAAAATAAAAAATTTGATTCAGATTAAAAATACATATACCTTATTTTCTTTTTTATCATTATTTTTTTAAAGTACATGGTTTTTTTTAATTAAAAAGTCTGTGTTTTTCTTTTAAAAAAATATTGAAAAAATAGAATTGTCATATATATATATATATATATATATCTCAATAAAAGGACTCCAAATATCTAAATGATATTCTTTAAAAAATTATACTTAATAAGTGATTGACTAGCGTCAATTAATGATTAACTATAATTAATCAATGAAAAAAAAATATTAATATTAATTTGATTGGCCTTTTTTTTAAATGATAATTTTCTTAATTTTATAAAACTTCGGCTATTTATTAAAAAACTTCATAAAAACAACGCCATTTACCTACAAATCCCTTTAGATATTTTTATTTTATTATTTTTCTCTCTCTTTTCTTTTTGGTTGCAAAATCCAATGAGTTATGTGGTTGCATGCATAGCCTTATGGCAATTCCATACTTCTACGGTGCAGATTTTTTTATTCCCTTCCTCAAATTGAAAAAAAAAAAAGGCAATGAGTTAATTATGTAAAAAGAAATATAATTTGGTTGCAAGTTAATTAGCAATAATCCCACACTTGATTGCATCATAGTGCAAAGTTCAAATCCTCCATCCGAAATTTTAAAAAAAAAAATGCAATGAGATGTTTGGAGGGGGGAAAAAAGAATGGGAAAACACCTTAATGACACAAATTTAAAGATCATTATACTAATATGACAAAAAATTAATACTAGACCAATATAACACAAAAATTAAACTAAAGTTAACTAAAATTTATGTTATGTTGATCAAGAATGGGGAATTTATATCATGTTGGTCAATATATGAAAAAATATATATGGTTATTTAGGTTAATTTCTAAATTAAAAAAAAAAAAGGTTATATGAAAGAATATCATTAATTTGACACTTCCTTATCTTTATGCCCACCATAGCATTAAAGTTGATAATTTAATCATTTCATAGCACTAAATTATCAACTTTAATATTAGAGTATTAAAATTATAAATAGGTACTAAAAATATGGTTCTTCACCTAATTTTCTATTAAAAAAAAAACTAAAAGGGCCGAAAACCGGTAAATCCATAAACTGGATTACTTGAGTGAGCCCATTTGTGTCAAATGGGCCATCTTGCCCAATGGGTCATCTTGCGAAAAGAGTCGGCCCAAGAAGGGAATAAAAAAGGAAGAGAGAACGAATTCTGCGATTCTTCAACTGAGAAAGAGGAGTCGTTGCTTGGTAAAGTGGAGGGGCACTTCTCTTCTTGGTGGTGGAACAACACGGATCTGTAAACCTACCGATCACCATGGTAACTCTCCCTCTTTTCCCATCTATCAAATTTCATTATTGAGAATTTTATTTTCTCTCAAATTTTCGGTTCGCAATCAACTAATTGTTCTTCTTCTTCTTCTTCTTCTCTCTCTCTAAAATTTTTGGGAAATTTTGAAAGGTTCTTCTGCAGCCAGATCCTTTTCTCAATGAGCTCACTAGCATGTTCGAACGAAGCACCGAGAAAGGCTCCGTTTGGGTCACGCTTAAACGATGTATATATCTTTCGATATATATATATATATATATATAAATTTATATTTTTTTTTCTTCTTGTGTGTTATGACGTATTTGGATTGTTTTATTTCTCAATTGGGTTTGTTTTATTTTTCTATGATCATCATTGTAATTGCGTTTGCATTTGTGGGTTTTATTTTTATTTTTTGTAGCGTCGTTGAAATCTAAGGTTCAGAGGAATAAGAAGACAACTGACGGCGAAGCTATTGAGTATCGATGTCTCATTCGCGCAACTGATGGAAAGAAGACGATTTCTACTTCGGTATGTTTTGATTACTTTCAAAAAAAAAAAAAAAAAAAAAGGAAGTTCTGAAAGGAAATTGCGTTGTTCAGTAACTTTTCAATTTGAAGTTAGAGAATTGGCAGTAAAGATAAGTTAAAGTTAGAGAATTGGCAGTAAAGATAAGTTATTTCCTGATAGCAAACATGATTTAGTATTGGTTGCTGTTTTTTGATAGTGAAGAAATATATACTCGAGAGGAGCGGTTAGATAAATAGTCTTTGGAAGCAAAGTTTGCCTTCCTTTTTTCTAGATTTGTAAATGCTCAAATGGCGGGGAATTCTAATTTGATAATGAATTTGGGGCGCTTCTTCACGAGGGCAATGGGGAAATAGAGCAGGAACAGTTTAAGTCTCATATGCTTTTTGAGCCTCCGTAAACCAATTATAAGGCGTGCTTTATGCAAGTCCGTATTTTTGAAGAAACTTTATTCATGAAACTTCACGGTAATTGCACCTATCAAAGCCGCTAAAAGAATTATCGAGATGGAATTCAAATGGAAGAAAAAAATCCGTTGATAAATGAATTATAATATGTTGACTATTACTTATCAAATCGTGTTCTATAATCTGGTTTAATCTTGTAGTCCAAATAATCCCGTATCATGATGTATCCGTAATAGTAGTTAATAGTAAACCAAAAATACTTGTACAAATCAGCAAAGTAAACCCATTCATAATGGTCCAAAGATTAAAATCTTTGTAATTGGGAAGCTGTTTGAAACAATTGCGTAAACATGCCATATAGGATTCATTCTGCTTGTGGTTTGGAACAATATCCCAATGATGTTATGGTCAAAGCTTGATTGTAGGCAGGTTGCAAGTTCGGAAAGCTTGTTATATCTTATAGGGATGACTCTGAAACCAAGCTAGGAACTTTCATGGTTAGAGTAGTTTTTGAATATGTAGTTTGACTATCTTTCGATCATGAGATGGGGTTTGTGAAGGTCTATCAAAGAACGGCTTTGTGATCTTGGATAGTGGAAATATTTACTGTATTGTAGCCGGTGCTGGATTAGAGCTAATAGACATTGTCTTGAACTTATTGATTCTTGTGAGAAGTTGCCATTAACTAGAACGTTGCTTTAGCCTCTCTTTTCCCCCCATTTTCTGTTAAAATCCATTCTTGTTTATGTGGATCTTTTGTGTCTTGCAATTTATTTGCAATCGCATTGTTTACCTGTTTCTTCGTGGAATTTAAATTTTTACATCGGCATAGTTATTATGAAATAACACCTCACTACTGTTTACATGATTGATTTTTCACCAATCGTTTTATTTAGTTATTTTCAGATGTTTACTACACTGCATAAGGCTTTTTATAATTTTCTTACAATCACTATCACAATTGTCTTGTAATCTCTGCCTCAAATTTCAAGCGAGTTTTTCCTTTAGACACTTTGCCAATTTGCACCTACTATTTGACTCTGATTGGGAACTTAAAAGAACATCAATTGAAAGCATTATTTTGTCTTTTCTCATTTTCTCATCTACCTAATGAGAAATCTTTCTTGTGCTTTACACTAACTGACATGTTTTCTTTCCTCCTAATTAAGTTTAGCTTTGCTTGTGGTAGATTTTTTTTTTTTTTTTTTTTTTTTAAACCATCCATGGAACTTGGCTTATGTCATTGCTGATTTCTTATTGGAAGGTCGGAGCGAAGGATCATGTGCGGTTTCAAGCTTCATACGCAACCATTCTAAAGGCTCACATGACAGCTCTTAAGAAGAGGGAGAGAAAAGAAAAGAAAAAGGCTGCAGAGACCGATAAGAAAGAAGGGGCGGCAGCGAAGAAGCCCAAGAAGGCGTAAAGAAGCCTCTTCGGCTCTTCTTCTACCAAAGCCTCTGTAAAAACTATTGTGTCTTTTGCTTGCTTCCAACACTTTTTTGCCATGATAGAGAGGGAATTGACATTTATTTTAAGAAATTAATCAAATAACAGGGAATTAAAGCATGTGGGTTTTTGTTTAGCTGCCCTTTTCTTTCTAGGCTCTTTTCCTTTTGGATGATACATCTGATGAAGCAATTGAAATCAACATTTCTAAAAGCTTTTCTGGAAAAATTTATTGTTATTATTTTTTTATTATTGTTTGAAAAAAAAAAAAGGGTCTCATAAGTTTGTTGCTAGCTAGTAGTGGGAAACCGGAAAAGTATTGCTCATTCCTAAAGCGAGCTTTAGATTCGATATGGTTACACTGAAATTGAATGAATAATAACACTAAAAAGAACAATCAAGATCAAAAGTTTGTTCTTTTTTGTGGCGTGTGTGTATATAAATGTTACAAACACAAACTCTAATTTCAATTTTTAAAGTATCAATTTACATGTGAGTTGTCATTTTTTCATCAGTAAATTTTCAAAAAATATTATGTCTATTAGTAAAAATATGATAACTCACTGTCAAATGAAATAGTATTCAAAAATTGGAATTAAAATTAGCGTCCATGGTCTAGGATTATTTATATATATATATAAATATATATAAATAGAGGCAGTGGGAGGCTTAGCTCAGGGACATATGTTCCCCTGGATTTTTGAAATTTTCCCTTTGGCCCCCCTCTTTATTTTAAAATTTTCATTAGTTCCTTAATTTTCTGCAAATAATAATATATTTTTGTAATTTTTATCCTTTTATTTTAACTCTGCATTGTTTTAAGAGAAAATTATCTAAATAATCACTTTTTTTTTTATCTATTACCTAACATGGCATAAATTCTTCATTTTTGACCAACACAACGCATATTTTAGTTTAATTATGTGTCATGTAAGTCTAATGCTAATTTTTTACATCATGTTGATGCAATAGTCTTTAAATTTGTGTCATACATGTGCAGGTGCTTTTCCTTTTTATTTTATCTTTAATTTTGATTTTTAAGTACTTATATTTGAAATTTAATTTGTTAAATAAAAAAAATCAACTATATTATAACTCTGAACTTTAAAATTTAATTAAAGTCTATTAGAAGATTAGTTTATTTATTTAAGAAAAATACAAATGCAAATACAAAAACATAAACAATGATAAAAGATTTTGATATTGTTTTAGTTTAATTCACCCCTTTCTTAAAATTATTATAAAAAAAAATTGATCTGCCATTATTAATATATACATTATTTGAAAATACATGCTTTGCACATGTAGGGATTTAAGTGCATGACGGGCATACTTTTAAACTAAATGATAAATTTAGAGTGTATATTTTCTTAAAATAAAAAAATATGACTCTTAAAAATAACTCATTATAAATAAAATACCTTAATCAAAAATCTAAATAATAAGTTGTCAAAGTTAATAGTGAACAGTGAATGACTCTCATTTCCCATATAATTGCTCTCATATAGTTATAAATAGTATAGAACTAGCAATTTCAAGTACGACACAGTTACATGAATCAAAAACGACACGAACTAAATAGGTTGAGACCGTACATTTAATATTTGGGTCATAATTGGGTTGTCACGTATAATACGAAATTAACACGTCAGAAACATGTTAGCCTGCTTAACCTGCTTAACACGTTTAATTATACGGGTTGTAAACGTGCTAACACAAATAGTTCATATATATAAAAATTTTAAATAAAAAACACTTTTTATAGACTTGTGTTTATGTTTACGTGTGTATTTATTATTAAGAAGATGAAATTTCAGTTTTTTTTTTGGTTACCATGTGTTTAATTTTTTAAAAATAATTTTGTCAGTTAAGTGGATCATAATCAGGTCATGTTCGTATCAAACCTGCCACGGACCATTTTAATATCATGTTTGCGTGTCGTGTTAGTCGTGTTTTAAGCATTTCATGTTCGTATTTACTCTAATCATGTTACGCTATAATCGTGTCGATCCGAATATGGTCTATGAATACGAATTGTCAGTCTTTTAGATAGTTATAAAGAGAGATAGAGAGAGAGATTATAAAGGATTGAGGAAGACTTGTGATAGTAAAAGGGTGGAAAGTAGTGGATTTAGAAAAATTGGTCAAGCCCGCTACCCACCAAGCAAAATACCCAATATGTTACGGCGCGTATTAAGTTTAAGTTACATGTTTGGTACCAATAACTCTAGAAGTCAATTGTAACCTATGCTTCCTTTTCTTCCACATCTAGTGGGGGGTAAACTAAAAGTTAAAAAGGATAAAAACAACTTTCGGTAAATTAAAAAAAATAAAATAAAAAAATAAAAAAAAAAGTACTGGTGGCTGAACTATCTTTTTGTTCATGGAAGTCTTTTCCCGGCTTATAAACCAGTACTCTCTTTCTCAATGAATGCATTTCGTGGAAGTCAAGCACTGACCTAGACAAAAAAATTGCTGCCATTATTTGCTAGCAGAACATCTAGAACAATAAATATTATTTTAAGTTTATTCTTAACTTGACTAATTATTTTCTTGTCCTCCGAACTTAAACATGTTTTGGATTTTTCTCCACCTTAACAGATCCTTTCTACGATTGTTCTTGACTTTCCAGAGATGTTTTTTTTCCCCCTCTCTGTATCTTTTCTCTCAAGTTATTTCAATACCCACAAAATCCAACAAAATCGATACTTCTTCTCTTCCTTTATAAGTTAATTTCCTTGTGAAGATTGCTTTCATTAATCTAGTCATTAAATTGAACGATCAATTTGATCTTGACTTATACCACTTAGGCAATTACCTTGTAATTAGATCCCAGGTTGAGCCAAGGCCTCCCATTGAATTTTATTTTATATATTTATCATTTTCACAATCAATTGATTTTATTTTTTCGTAGTTAATGCTTAACTAACTAAGCTTTTACGGAAAAAAAGACCAAACAATAGGAATTTTGTAAAATACAAACAGAGTAATGATAATTTAATTTTTAGATGTAATCATATTTAAAATTTTTATTTAAAAAAATAATTTTCTTTCAGTAATTATTAACTGCTCATAAATCCAAATGGCTCTCCTTTTTTTTTTCTTTCTTTTTTTTTCTGTTTTTTCTTCTTACTCTCTTTTTTGTTGAACGAAATATTTTAAAAATGATTGTTTAAAAAGTTCCCTTAAAATTTTTTGCTTAAGGAGCCATAATGATTTGAGCCGCCCAGCTACGAAACTCACTTAATTATATGATTTTATGAGAATTTATACATTTACATACATACATACATACATATATACATATATATATATATAGGTAGAAAACCACATCTGCATTCTTTAGTTTTTTGGCATAGCGAAGCCCGACTTTTTTTAAAATTATATTTGAATAATTGGGAGAAGCGGAAAATTCTTGAGAGCAGACCAAACTGGCTTGACGTCTATCAGGATTGACTGACTTTATTATTCTTTTCAAATTAATGAGAAATATATAGTTTCGTAATGGATTTGTTTATTTTATATAAGGTCATCTCCAACCCAAATACTTTATTTTAGAGTACAGAAATTTTAAAATAGAGTATCTGTCATTTTAAATAACTATTTTATCTCCAACTCATTTACTCTATATCATACTCTAAAAGAAATATTCTATTTATATTCTAGCTTAATATTCTAAAAAGTAGTTTAGAGTATGAACAGTGATACTTCAAATATGAAGTATACTGTTCATACTCTATATTTGAAGTTCCATATAGAGTATGGGTTGGAGATGTTCCCATACTCTAAAATGATGTAAAACTCTATTATAGAGTTGGGTTGGAGATGCCCTAAAAGCAAACGAAAAAAAAAAAAGTGTGTCAACCGAACGGACTCGGACGTTGCCATTTGGCTACGTGACTTATATATCAGCTGCAAGGGAATGGATTAGTAGTGCTCCACTTGGAAAAAGAAAAAAAGATTTAAAAAAAGAAAGAAAGAAAGATTAAAAGATAAAAAAGAAAAGAAAAGACTTTTTGTTGGAAATTTAGAGAAATTAACGAAAGGAACTAGCACAGCGATAGGTGGGATGAGAGAGATTTTATAATAAAAGTTTCTAAATTCGAAATTTGAAAGTGTTTTTATTTTTTTTAATAAATTAAAGTTATACATCTCTTAGACTATAAATAAATAAATAAAAACTTAATTAGATTGGTCGTATCAAAACAGATACAACCAATATTTATTTGAAGTT
The DNA here is from genome assembly GCA_008635985.1 of Ficus erecta. Classification (NCBI taxonomy): domain Eukaryota; kingdom Viridiplantae; phylum Streptophyta; class Magnoliopsida; order Rosales; family Moraceae; genus Ficus; species Ficus erecta. Next base: position 643,355 of record BKCH01000873.1, on the reverse strand, counting down.
AGGTTAAAATTAACCTCGAATTAGCTAACTTATTGAGGGTTCACTTGGGAGAGCTTTAACTTTTAATAATACAATAAGATAACCAAAAACTATGATTTTTTAGTAAGTTTTGAGAACCATAGTTATAAAAAGAATTTTTGAAGTCAAAATAATGTTAAAGTTCTAATGAGTAATAAAAATGTTAAAATAAAGTTTATAATATCTACCTTAAGCTATAATCTAAGTTTCAAAGTCTATCAGAAAAGCTATTACTGCAAGTTATATTTTCGGGTCTTGATAAGAAGTTTTTCTGAAGAACAAAAGCTTTTTTGATAAATCATTTAAACACTGACAGAAATAACTTTTAAACTCACAAAATTAAAAACATTCTTTAGAAAGCTCTATCAAACAAGGGTAAAACTAACTTGGGGTGAGTTTTTATCCAACAAAAGATACGATATCATGTGTCATTTGATTAGAGAGATATTATACCAATGCAATTGTAACCAATAATTATTGTCATTTCCCCGCTTTAGACCTAAGTAGCTTAGGCATGCATCCACTAGTTCAAAGACTGAAAACGACAATATTCCATCTCATTGGCTACTATAACTTTTTGTTGGGCTTTCAATGTACCAAAAGAGCTACAGCTACACGAGGTTTACATCTTTTGTGCTACACGTGTTTTCCCCCAAACACTATAGCCATATATACACAATTTTCTGTTGACTTGTAGACCAAAAAATAAATTTAATTTGAAGAGTCAATGGTGTTTTTATTATCTAAAACGATAAATAAAAGGAAATTGTGGAAAAGATAATATTTCAAAATTTGCATACACATTTTTTTTGTTTTTTTTTTGGGGGGGAGGGGGGGGGGGGGGGGGGGGGGTGTTGTTGGATATGGAGAGACCATGTGTTTGTGTGAACTAGGGTTTGAGAATAATTCCTTATGTACGTATGACTTTTGTTTATGATCCTTAATTAATACTCGATTTCATATGTTCTTTTATCCAATAAGCTAATAATTCTAGGGTTTCATGTTAATTAATTCACGTTAGCAGAAACTTATATAATAGTTTCTATTAGGGTAAAAGAAATATTACTGCTTAGAGAATTATTAATAATGGAGTATATCCAATAGGCAAATCTGTCAAAAATATACTAAATTATTACGACTCCATCAATACACACAGTACACGAAATTAAAGTAATTAGATAATGATGATGCACTAAACCCATTATAAAAACATAGCTTAGATTTGTATGGTTAATATATCTCAGCATTATTATGAACTAGACGAGAAAGATTCATATGTAACATGTGTTATCTCAAAAGTTCAAACACAGAATAAGATCATCCTTTTATGCTATATATCTTGTTAAATTAAAAAAAAAAAAAAAAAAAAAAAAAGGTGTAAATTAATCTCTTTTTTTTTTGTTATTTTATTTTGGAGAAAAAAATAAATAAAAGGCTAAGGCTTGGTAGAAAGTCACCAGATACTTAGATGGTTCAGATGGTTTACCAATTTGTAATATTTTATTATGGATTAGTCTTAATTGAATAGTCTTAATCACCGGTGCTTTCTCATGATTTTTCACTTTTCAAATTTAATTAAGCATAACTTTTTTGTACGTATCATTCTATTCTAAAATGTTAGCTAAACCAAAGGTAATCATCAATTGACTATTTGCCTACAACTAGCTGATTTATTATATATGTATTTTCATAACTTGTGAGTAGGGAATTCGAACTCTACATCTTATAATAAAGTTATGTGTGAAATCACCGTTAAGCTATATCTAAATTCCTTGGTAATTAGGTAAGCAAAAGTTAATCAAATATGTGCAATATACATGTGGCAACAAGCCAATATATGTTTAGCAGTTAGCCCGGCAATTTTCTATACCGCACGCTATGATATCATTCATTGACCCTTATTTGATTTGGCATGAACTAATTTTTTTTTTTACTTTTTAAGCTTTTATTTTTTAATTTTTGAATTGTTATCACTGAAAAAATCGAACAAATGAATCAGGACATGAGCTGTACAGTCCTCTACCGTGCAAAAGTTTGCTCATTTTTTTGTCTTAAAAGGAAAAATTAGCTAGGGACAATCGATGTGAAGAGTAATATTCAACGAGTGTGCTAGGAGAAAGATGCTTTTTTTTTTCTTTGTTCAAAATTATTAAAGAGGGAAAAAGTAACGTCTGAATTGGTGAAGCAAAATATTCCCTTGAACAATTAATAAATACCAAATCTAGTTTATGATAAAGGAGAAAAAAAATATATAAATGTACTATTTGTACGACAAAAATTAGAATCTATGGGGACTAATTTAATCGTGTATCACATTAGATATTATTAGTTATACAATGCCGACAATTCAAGCATGTGTAAATATATATATATATATACACACACACACACACATATTCCACATAATTGTCACAAAGAAAAGGAGAAGAAAGTGTGAATTGAGTGGCCTCTTTTGTGGAACTTGGCGCATTGCCAACGCAAGCCCATGATATCATCGACCTTCGTTAATTTGCAACCACGTGACTTCTATACGACTTCCAAGTTGCCCAATTCCGCACTAGCTTGCCTCTGACAAGGAGAAGATTCAAGGAAAATACACACATTTGTACTATTTCTCCAATTCACTATAATTTATATATATATCAAACTACTATTATTAATCTATGATATCATAGTGATGACTCTGAAATTTTTAATATATACACTTATAATTCATATCATTAAAAAAAAATAAAATAGTTAAAAAGCTTATGGGATAATATCCCACCAACTTTTTTTTTTTTTTTTTTGGCGGTCTTAGGAAACTTTGTTCTGATTAGTATAAATATCACATATACATACATAAACCAGAATATACAAAGTCTTCTTCACAACTTCCTCTTATATTTATATTTCCGCAAACCTGAAAGTAGTCATAGAAATCAAACGAACCAGACATGGCGGATGCTATCCTAGGTGAGTTTATCACGTCCCAATATCAGGCATATAATAACCAAAACCCAAGCTCAACCTCCGGTACCTCTACTTCGGAGCTAATCCCATGCTTAACGAACCAGTGGGGCGACTTGCCGTTACAAGTTAACGACTCCGACGACATGATCGTCTACAACTCCCTCCACGACGCCGTCACGTTCGGCTGGTCTCCGTCTGATTTAACGGCAGCCGCCGCCGCTGAAGTTGATACTCTCGACTCGCTGACGTCAGCAGAAATATTAGGCGGTCAGCCGGGAGTGTATACGACGTCGTCTCACATGATTAACAACCACCAGATGAACGCGCTTTTCTCCTTCCAGGGCGATTTTCGCGGCGGCGATTTCGCGGTGCAGAGAAATCAGGAGAAGTGTATTAACAGTAGTGGCGGTCGTCGGCGGCCGGCGAGAAGCAGGGGGAGGCATTACAGGGGGTGAGGCAGCGGCCGTGGGGGAAGTTCGCGGCGGAGATTAGGGATCCGGCGAGGAACGGGGCAAGAGTTTGGCTCGGGACCTACGAGACGGCGGAGGAAGCGGCGCTCGCCTACGACCGAGCCGCCTTCGGGATGCGCGGCTCCAAGGCGCTGCTCAATTTCCCGCACCGGATCGGGTCCGGCGAGCCGCCGCCGGTGAGGATCACGGCGAAGCGCCGGGAGTGCCCCGACCACGCCTCCGGTGTGTCACCCAAGAAGATCAAGGGCTTGGCGGCTGGTGGTGGTGGTGAGGGACGCGATCGGGAATCGGAGAAGAGATTGGATGCGCTTCCGGTGGGGTCCAACATGAGTTTTTTAACATGTGGCGACGAGTTATTGGTTAGTTAGGAAAAATGTAATGGGAAGAAAAAAAAGTTTGAAGTGTTGACGGCTGTGTGAATTTAATTATACCAGTTAATCGGACAATTCAGTGGTCATAATGAACGAGATAGTTTTGAACGGTTTAATTATTATCCTTACTATTATGCTTTATTACTATTTTCCAAAAAACAAAACAAAAAAAAAAAGGGTGGTTAATTATAAATAATTAGTGTTAAAAATATCAACTTTAATATTAATTTTTTGAATATCAACTTATATATTATATTTTCATAAATAGATATAATCAATTGATATATTTTCATAAATAGATATAATCAATTAATATGATAATACTTTAAATACTTAACAATAATAAAAAAAAAATGACAACTCATATGTCACATAGGTTGTTGTTTAAAAATTGAGATTATAATTGATTTCCTAACATTTTTAAAAACAATATGACGTATTAACCGTTTTTATGTGGTTGCAGATATAATTTAACGATAATACCATACTTGATTTCACTAATCCACCTAAACGTGCAAAGTTCGAGTTCCCTCACCCTCAAATTTTTTTTTAAAAAAATAAATAAAATTATAGTTATATATAAATATAGGTGATTATTGGGATCAAACGAGTTTTATCATTTATATTAAAAACATAAGCAACTAAATAGTGGACAGTTTTATTAGCCTGTCTAACCACAACATAATTTAACTCCGGAAAAAAAAAAAAAAGAAGTTAAATACATCTAACAATAACACTTCAAATTGATAACAATAAGAAGTAAAATATTCTTCATAAGTTAGATGATTGTCAATGAATCAAAACTCCATACACTGGAGATCAAAGTTAACAGCTTTAGCCTTTCCTTCAAACGTTCCTCAAGCCCGAACCAACCATCCTGGTCTTTGTCCCTACAACATCAGCATACGAAAGATTAACAATCTAAAATCTTAGACCAAAAAAAAAAAACATGGTTGGAAAATTTCTAGATATAAAAAAAAAAAAAAGTTTCGAAATCTAATGTTATGTTTTAGTATAATTTGAAGAAAACATTTAAAATTGTATCTTATAAGTGTAACTTTTTATATTTTATAGAATAAATCTTCTTAGTAATTAATTAAAAATGTCAAAGAATTTGAAAAGCGGGGTTTTTTTTTTAATTTAAATTTTTGTTTGCTTCTTATTTTGGTCTTGATCCGCCATTAATGCGAAAAGAACTAAGGTTGGTGAGATTGTAACTTAATTATTTGTTCAGTTTTTTATTAATGATACTTTCTTATAGATTTCTTTTATACAATATAATGCTTTATGATAGATTGTTTGTCATAGGCTAGAGATGGGATATGTTGGAAAATTAAACTCTGTAAGAATTCTCTCTCTCTCTCTCTCATGCTGGAGACAATGATGGGCCATGGAGGAGAAAAGATCAGTGGATTATGACGTTTCTAATTTCATGAAATATCTGGTCATATTCCTTCATTACAATGCAAATTATGTCCACTTTCGAGCGTTCTTTTTTTTTTTTTTTTTTTTTTGGTGTGAACTTTCCACTTCCAATAGTCTTGCACTAGCTTTAACAAGCAATTTCCTGGAACTCTTTCGTAAAGGAAAAAAAAAAAAATAGAGGAAAAGTTGCTTCAAAAAAAAAAAAAAAAAAAGAGCGGGAGGAAAAGGCAGCTCCATCCTAGATTAATATAACTGAATTTATAACCATTTCCATTTCTTCGAAGTTTAAAACAAAGACGAAGTGAAACATCAAACATGTAAGCTCAAAAAAGAATGTGCCAAAAAAAAAAAAAAAAAAAAAAAAAGGAAGTCTGGGTCAAGATTTGGTTCGGTTGGAAGCCAGATCAGTTTGGTACAGGGGAAGGGGGGGACCAGATTTTATGGGGGTTTTTTTTTAAGGGGGGGAGGGGGGGTTGTCATCGGAGTGCTTGGGGAGCGCAACTGTGACGGCGCAGGGGGCGGGGAGGGGGGCGGCAGTGGCGTAATCAGGATTTGGGTTCGTGCCGGGTGGTTGTGAGAGGGAGGGGAAGAGAGAGATAGAAGGTGGAATTTTGATCTTTTTATTATAAAAATTGATCACTTCAGTAAGATTTTATTAAAAATTTAATTAAATTACACAAAAATAATTAAAATATTCAATATTAAAGAGTTTAAAATCATCTAAAAATACAATTTAAAATATCATCTTTTATAAAATTTAAGAATTATCTGAATCAATTCCTCAGTTAATTACTCACATATTTATTGTCTTTTTTGGTTGACTGACTTTTAGCATTGTGTCCTCGTTTGCAATTTAAAAACCATTTCATCCTACGCCTGCATAGCTGCAATAGCCAGCTTTCATTTTCTTATTGTCAGCCTTGCTTTCCCTGCTTTGGGCACGTGTCCTGCGCTGATGAAATTTCATGTCATGTCACTGTCAGATACCAACTAATACTAGATTAAAGAGTTATCCTCTCTCTATATATATAATAAATAGATTATGTAAATACTACATGTATATGTTATTTATTGATAATACAAAAACATTGCAGCAATGTTAGAAGAAAGAAAGAAAAATAAAATAAAATTAGTGAGATCTTTTAAAGAAAATAGTGTATAGATATAACATAAATATCAACGAAGACCTGGTCTAAGCACGCATCTATCATTATGCTTTTTTTTTTTTGGTAAATAAAAAAAATCTACGAGTGACTTGGTTATTTTCAAATTTTCAGTTTTATAATCATGAATATCTTTTTTTAGGTATGATAGAGATAAATTTTTTCTATTAATTTCTCTCAGTTAGTCATTTAAAACCTAACATGTCATTATCAAATCATATTTGAACAGCTAAAATTAAAATGAGATCTAAGAAGAGATAATGAGAATCGAATCCAAATAAATAAAAGAAAAAAACTTAGTAAAGATACCCACTTTTTTCTCAATCCATCCACCATGTGTGTTATCTATCGTTATGGTTAGACCAAATCATATATCCCATCTGTTTGGGTACAGTAAATTATATCAAATTATTTAGATATATAATTCTTCCCCACTAAGGACCCCAAAATGAAAATATCTAAAATTAATAATGGCTTGAAAATGAAATTTGATAAACAAACCAAAAATGCTTTCCCTGGCGAAACCCATTCACATGCATATTCAACTCAAAATTCTAGAGACATACCCCCGAAATTTTAATTTGTTCAAAACTTAGAATGCGTTTGAAACATATGTTTAAAAGGTAATTTTTAGATTGACATTTGTTAGCTTTTTAAAATTAATTATAATTTTTGTTGACTTTTCAAGAAAAAAAAAACAAAAAAAATTGAGATAAAAACCTTATGTTCACATCTGAGAACGAAACAAACCATATGAATTTTTTAACGTAGTATTTTTAAATTAATTATTTACAAAAATTATTTAATTAGTCACTAGAACATCAAGAATATGAATTAATAAAGTGATTTATGATCTGAATTCCGAAAATATGGTTTGTATGCAGTAAACGTCATTAACTTGTTAAGATCGTTAACGTGATAACATACTAGGTTGATTATCTAAGACCTACGAGTGTTACTTTTAGCCATTTTCCAACCGACAAAAAAAAAAAAAAAAAAAATCTATACATACACGGGATGATACCAAAGACATTCATGATTTATCTCTCTTCATCTCAAATATATATGTATGAGTGTGATTTTAATGAATACTTTTTTTTTTTTTTTAAGCATGAATGGTTATAGATAAAATTACAAAAATAAGTGTATTTTTTAATTATATTTGATGATAAGACATTTTACGTGACTTATTACTACAAATTAAGTAATTTGCTAAATTTTAAAATATAAATTAAAATTTTTTTTAGGAATGTCTATTATCACTCCTTTGTTTACTTTCTCCACATCCTTTTGAATAGGTTTTCTTATTATTGAATCATCTTTAACCAAAATTACTTTTTTTTTTTTTTTAGTTTAACTAAAACTAAAACTACTTTTTTTAAGTTTAACTAAAACTAAAATTACTTTTAAGACAAAAAAAATTATTTGCGAGAAACTTTTTACGCACCTCATCTTAATACTATTTTAAATACAATTTAGGGATAACACTAAACCCATAATGATCAAATTAAAAAAAAAAAACTAGGGCTTCTTACAAAAACAAAACTACAAGTAATTTTTCTTTTTCAAATATCAGAATATCATTTGTAGAATTCCTTTTTTTTTTTTTTTTCTTTCGTGGTTGAAAATAGTTGTGAATATAAAAGAAGGAAAAATGGCAAAAGTCATAGAACCAGGACAAATAATATGTTCTAGTTCGATAATAACTTTACAGGGTAACCCATACACTGAAAGCAATGACTATTAGGCTTCGATTAGGGACACATTTTGAGACATTATAGGAGGAGGGAAGAAGATAAAATTGAAATGTTGGAAAATTAGGAGGAAGATTGTTTAGAAATTAAAAGGGAAAGACAAACACCAAAAAAAAAAAAAAAAATCCATTGTTTAGAAAAGGGTTTTTATATTTATTGATTTATTAATTGGTGGGTTAAAAAAGGATAAAAATTTTAATCTAGCAGGAAGGATTTTTTTTTTCTTTTTTTTGGTAATATTGAAATTTAAAATTTTTAGATAGTGGGTGGTTTAAGAAAAAGTATGAAAAAAAGTAAATTGGAAGGTGTCAATAGACCTTTCCTAGATTTTTTTTTTTTAATTTTGAATATGAACAGTTAATATATAGAAGGCGTAAAAGGGAATGGAATGGAATCAAATTTTTTAAGTAGTTATATTTGCATCCCTCAAAATTATAAAAAACCCACTTCCATGATTTTTTCTAATATATATTTATTCAATCCATCCTTTTATAGATATTTTTTCTATAGTTCCGGATTTAACCCTCCATATTCTCATTTTCATTTGATTTTAATTCGTTTTATAGTAAAAATAATAAAAAGAGCGGTCTATTGACACCTCTCATTTAATTTTTCCCACACATTTTTTAAAACCACTTACCATATTAATTTTAGAATAAATTATTTATTTTTTTCTTTTTCTTTCCATTGCAATCTAAATCCCTATACATTTTTCCTTACTTTTTTTAATGTTCTATTTTGTTGTTATTTTTTAAATTCATTTTCATGAGATTTTTTAAGAAAAGATTATTTATTTTTTTTATTATCATTCATATTTTTCAATAGTTTTTGTTGTTCCATGTTATAACTAGTTTTTTTTTTTTGTTTTTGTTTTTTGTTTTTAAAGACATAACAAGGAAATGGAAAACATATATGCGTGATGTGGATATATAATCAAATTTATCGATTTGATTGGTTATTCATTTTACAAATAATTGAGAGAAGTGATTAGGAATTCATGCAAATTTTGAATTGTGAGCTTTTTCTAATTATCTAATAAAAGTATTAACCAAATTCATAACATTTTCAACCATGCTTGTGGACACACTCAGCTTCATCAATATATTATTCTTAAGTTTTTATCGTCTCAAGAAGAAGTATACCAAAGAATAAGTTCATAGATTTTTATCTCAACATATATACTGATAAAAAAAATTTTATTGGATATCTAAAAAGAAAAAAAATATCATGAGAAAAAAATTTAAAATAAAAATAAAACAAAACATATTTAAAAAAATACTATGCAGTGATTTAGATTTAATATGTGGGGAAAGAAAAAAGATAAATAATTTAGTTGTAAGGGCTTTTTGGGAAAACTAAGAGGCAGAACAAGTAATTTTTTAATTCTAAAATTAATATGGTAAGTGATTTTAAAAAGTGATTGGAAAAAGCAAAATGGAGGGTGTCAATAGACCCACGAAATAAAAATTATAATTCACCAAAATAAAACCCGTATTTACTTATAATAATAATAATAATAATAAACAACTTCAAACGCCCCCTTCCATGAAAATAACACTTATTATATATGAGCATAAAACACCAAAGTTTTTAGGAGTGATTGCCACCCAGAAGCCAAATGTTTTACTTTCATAAAAACTAAAAAAAAAAAAAAAAAAAAAAGGAATTACTCATAAGCACCGAAATAGGACTATTTGAAAAGAAAAAAAAAGATATGGAAAATTCAAGAAAATACAACTGAACTATTAATGAGTCTTTAATTAATGATTTATTTAAAAAATACTTAAAAAACCATGTCAGCAAGTTAAAAACAAATTGTTAATCCAAGTTAAAAATACTTAAGTTTCATATTCATTAATTGTCATTAAATTTTTTTGTCAATTACTCAATTTGTTGTAACCATCCGATCAAAATCGTGCGGTTAAAATAACGATAACTATGGATGGATAAATATAACCATTGAAAACTTTTCCGTAAATGTATAGAGTTACAAACTTACAATGGTGGGATTGGTGCGTATTTTTTCTTTTATTTTAATAAATTGAGTTAGGGATTTGATGCGAGATGGATAAGATTATAGATGTCAATTAAGTTGAGATGCTTAATTTTATTCTGATATTAGTCGTTCATTTTCTTCACTTAAAAAATTTATATATATATATATACACACACATATATTCTTAAACCCGCCAACAGGAAGAGAAGAAGATGGTTTTGATATTTGATAAACCCGTCAACATGCTTGAGCTTATCTGACAACGAGTTTTGGAGCTAGAAAAAAGAAGCAGAAGTAGATAGGGAACGGAGTCTAATATCAACTATTTATACTTTTCTTGCAGTCAAATATATGTGTGTGTGTGTGTGTGTGTGTATTAAGGTACTCAAATACAGTAATTTTTTTCAAACCTAAATATATAAAAATGATAATTCAGTTGTCAAAAAATTGCTAAATTATAAATATGTTAAATGGTCAAAAAAGACGCGGAAGATTTTGTAAGAATACATGTAATGGTGCTTAAAAAGTGATAAATTTTTTTTAAAATAAAAATCATCTCTCTTATGGAATGTCACGTTATGTACTAAAAAAATTAGAGATATATTAAGAAAAAGGAACAAAAGAGAAATTGAAAGTTGTGGATTTTGCGAATAAAAGCAAAAGATGTGTGTAGATTTTGACAAACAATTATTGAGTTAATTTGGTCTTTACAAAAGTTAAGACGAGACTTTAACTTTACCATGAAGTAAGTCAGTTGGTGATCTCACTAATCATATACAAAACTAATTGAAAGTTGTGGATTTTACGAAAGAAAGCAAAATATGTGTATAAATTTTGACAAACAATTAGTGAATTTTTTGTCTTTACTTACGCTGAAAAGAGACTAAACTTTACCATGAAATGTATTCGTAAAGCAAAATATGTGTATAAATTTTGACAAACAATAAGTGAATTTTTTGTCTTTACTTACGCTGAAAAGAGACTAAACTTTACCATGAAATGTATTCGTAAAGCAAAATATTTGTATAAATTTTGACAAACAATAATTGAATTTTTTGTCTTTACTTACGCTGAAAAGAGACTAAACTTTACCATGAAATGTATTCGTAAAGCAAAATATGTGTATAAATTTTGACAAACAATTAGTGAATTTTTTGTCTTTACTAACGCTGAAAAGAGACTAAATTTTACCATGAAATGTTGATGATATCATCAGTTACTTTTTCTTTTTTTTTTTGGCTGAAAAAATCGACCTCATAATTATTATAACTTGGTAAATGCTATATTATTCTGTTGTCGTGCTTAATTTGTCTCTCCTTTGATACATCTATCATAAAATTTTAAGTCATCTTCACAAAAGGCCACCTAAATATACATCAAATTCATTTTGTTATCTGAAGTTTGATTTTACATACAATTATAAACTTTTTTATTGTAATAACTCGTGCCTTTTTTTGATATGATATTATCCGCTTCGAACCTCATGCTCGTACGGTTTTGTTATTGGACTCACCTCAAAATGCCTCATACTATTAGGAAGTAGTCTATTTACTTATGAACGATCACATATATTTATTTTCAAACGATATAAGATTACACAGCTTATCATTTTTCTTGTAGAAATTGATGACTGTCACACTCAAACAATCCTTTTGTCGGTCTTCCATAAAAAATTGGATCGGAATTGAATATATTTTAATTATGTAAGCTTTAATTAAAGATAATGTCGTAATAGAATATTTTTTTTTAATAGAAAGAAGCAACCAATATATATATATATATATATATATATTGACGTTCGCCTTTGCTTTTATAGCCAGTCAACATTCAACATGCTATTGTGGTCGTGACATTGACGATATATGCATTTGTTTCTCTCTTGACTTTTATTTTATTTAATATTATTGGTTGTTTGGTAAGTCAGAATTTAGAAACTAAATAATATATTAGACAAAAATTTCAACAAATGAGACAATTGGTTGATTACTTACATTACATTACATGAATCGGGACGCACGGGGGGGTACAAGTAAAACGATCTCTGGCCCCACCTTTTATATATATATACACCACACATTTTGACAACAATATTGTTTACTCCGTTTTCCTTTTATTTATTGTTCTTGATGGAGAAATATAGCCTAATTTTTCTTATTTCAAACTTATAATATGAAAGGAATATTGTTTGTCCCATACTTTTGTTATAAACCCTTCGACGAAATGATCCTTAATTTATGTGTTAATTACATTTATATTCGCATAAATATCTAAGCGGTTTAGCAAAAAACATATATGTATATAAAAACTATTCTTTCTTAGATATTGTCATTCCTCATAACATATAAAGTGATCCATGAAATTATATTTAAAAAAAGTATTCTACGAAATTTTATTTAAAATCATATTCTTCATTTCAGACGTAAGATCAAAAAATTATTGGTTGTCCCATACTTTCTATATCTATATATATGTGTGTGTGTGTGTGTGTGTGTATAACCGACGGTTCCAAAAAGGTCATTGAACCCAAAAGTTCCGAAAAGTAAGAAGGATGTGAAGATTTTGCAGGCAAGCACTGTAATTAGCATAGAAATTTCTTTTGACTATATTTTAGATAGTTAGAAATTGTACTATGCCAAGAGTCAAAAAATAAAAATTATTGTCAAACGCATTGGCGAGCGCTGGTTGAACGGATATGGTTAACTAAAAGATGTTAGGACTTTACTCCCCTCTGAACTTTATTAATAAGGATTCTAATGAGGTTCGTTATATATAGAAATTGATCTAAAAGATATAATTTCGGCTTAGCCTTATAACGTTAGTTTCTGCTAATTATGTGGTTTTTATTAATTTGGGTGAGATTTCTCATTGTGATTATAATATACGTCTTGAATATTTTTCCTTTAAAACTTTTTAATTTTTTTAATTTTAAATAATTGAGTTTGGGACTAGGTATGGGTTAAGTTTCTAAGAATATATTTGTTTTAACTTAATTTAGATGCTTAATCTTACTCTGATGTCAGTTACTCTTTCTCTTAACTTTTTTTTAACTGATGTTAGTACTGTTTTCTTTTTTTAATTAAAAAAACTACATAGTGTTTACAACGAATCTATTATACTTTATTTAAAGCGTTATAAGAACAACATATTTATAGATTTACTGAGTTGGCGTCGCACGGAACACATATGTATTCGGCGACAGATAAGTTGACATCGTATGGAACACATCTCAATAGCGTAGAGTGGTGGTTTCAATTTCCAGAGTTCCGTGCTAAAGAAATTCAATGTAACCTCACATTATAGATTTCGGCCTTCTAGATAAATATGTACTCTTTTTTTCTTTTAATCTTTTTTCCACTGGGTTTTGGCTAAAAGGTTTTTAATAAGACATATTTATATATATGTGAACAAGGTTGGAGTTTAGGCTTTAACCTTTGATCTTTCTTTTGTATGTGTCTCTGATGAACTACCTCTACTATAAAGTTCTGAAAGCAATCTTACATGATCGGAGTCAATCAATGGTGCCCACTGGTCATCCGCCTTCGCCGATATTCGAGTCGCCCAACAGGTGACCGCTGGTCATCCATTCTCGACAAATATCAGAGCTGCTTAGTTGGTTACCACAGGTCATCGGCCGGTTGAGAAGAAGAGAGGAGAAGTTTTTGTGGATTTTGGGGTTAAAAAAATATTTCATGAATATATATATATATATATATATATATTTTTGCACAAAAAGATTTCGCTGTTCTTCTACTTCTACTTACTTTTTTTTTTTTTTTTCCTGACACATGGTGAAGTAGCAAAATTAAAATCTTTCCCTCGTCTTTTTTTTCCCCCTCCATATACACACACAAACATACATTTGCAAATATCTCCCCCATCATTAGTTATAACTAGAAAAATTAGTTAAAATACAATATTTATCCCTTTTCAAGGATAAAAACATTACTGTTTACACCGTTTAGTAAAATCGTTATTTACTATTAAAACTGTGAGGTGGTTGTAAGCATAAGTTAATATTAATACCAAATCTAACTTTATTTAGAGGTTCAGAGTTTGAATTCCTTCACCTCCAAGTTCAAAAAAAAAAAAAAAAAGAAAAAAAAAAGTGTGGGGGAGGATATTCGATACTGAGTATTGCTTCCTATTTATAGGCTAGGCTAGCCCAGCCACATAAAATGGAAAAAGCCCGAAGCTGGATTTCAAGAGCCGACATAGCAAGTTAGTGATCGGATGCTTTTTCTAAGGGGTGATTTTATAAGATTTTCCCCCGAAAAGCACATCTTTATATTGTCATCTTTGTTATTATAACTATACTTTTGTTAACCTATAGAAAGTTAAAAACAAACAAATATTAAAAGAAAACATAAAATATAAATATATTTATTTTGAGAGACTGTTCCCACAATTTTTTCTTTTTCTCGTCTCCTAATTATATATATATATATATATATTATATATTTTTTTTTCCCTCAAATTTGTCAAAACTTTTAATGACTTATAGTTTCGTTTGTTAATTAGTCCATATTCCCATATGAAAACATCTTATGGGTTAAACGGCCGCCGAATCAATTATTAATCAGTAATTAGACTCCTTTAATGACAAATATTAATATATATAATGGTCGTCCCACTAATTTCTTTATTTAAAAAATAAAAAATGCAACTCGCATCATATTGTTACTCTTACTTCTGATTTCAATTCTACCTTTCCTAATTCATGTTCACATTGATAATTGCCCTCTAATCCCACTTGCAAAAAAACTACTAATTAACTGGCGTTTAACACTATTTTGTCTAGTAACACTCACTCCGTTTGGTTATTCAACTTAAACTTAAATTTTTTATCTCAGTTTTGTTTTTTTTTTCTGAAAAGTTAATAAAAATTATAACTAGTTTTTAAAAAGTCAACTAACGTCAACTGAAAAATTTTAACTTCAACCGTAACACCAAACGGAGGGTGAATATCCATATGTAGGATCAGTTTTGAGTGAAGTTACGGATTCAAACCGTCTTATTTTTAAAAAAATCAGTTTTGAGTGAAGTTACGGATTCGAACCCGTCTTATTTAAAAAAAAAAAAAAAAAAAAGTGTGAACTAACCAGAAGGAAATAGGGACATCACAAATTTGTCCACTTCCTTCTAAGCTAAAAGACAAAAGGCAAGATTGTCCTACGTGTCGGCTGTCCAAATTAAATGTCACTACTGATCACACATATACGGTATAAGTTAATATATAGTTACACGTTACATATTATACTATCAACTTTAAGTGAAATGTCTTTATCCATGATTTAATAAACGGATAGCGGTCCAACGAAGCCGTAGTTAATGTTTAGCAAAATATCAAACAATAATAATAAAAAAATAAAAAAATGGTCATATACATTCCCTTAGGGAAGAGATAATATAGCAGCCTATGGCAAGGACTCCTTGTTTGATATAATTACTAGCAGACAAATCAAACAGAACAAAGCAAGTTGACGATGGAACCTTTAAAAGTGATTAGCTTTTTTTTTTTTTTTTTAAATAATATTTAATGTTCTGTCAAGCAAGTGGATTTCATACATATGTCTATATATATATATATATATATATATATTAAACGTAAATATATAAATATATATGTATGTATTTATTTCCGTGATGCACCACTTGCTTGTGAATGCAGCCTGTGGGCAACCCTGCGACTTCACTAATATTACGGCCGTGATTATGATTCTTAAAAAAGTATTATAAGAATTTATTAATTCAAACTAATTAGAAAAACAGCAAAACAAACAGGCCACCAACAGAGAACCAACTTCAAACCAACCCACTAATGAGAGAAAGACGTGTAAGATAATACATGTTTTATTGTATATAGTAATAGGTAGAAAAGTGAAGTACTTCTGTTCAGCCTACTTAATTGTGAACAATCACAATTTGGGTTTTTATATAATTTCTGGAAATTTCCACTTTACTCTAATTTTTTTTTAAAAAGAAAATTTCCACTTTAATTTAATTCTAAAAAATTCATATCATATTATTAGGGTTGGTGTTATCATATCAAATTAAGATGTCGACAATTTCAAAATCAACATATTAACATAATTTGTAATGGTTGAATACATCTTTAAATCATTAAGTCGTATCATAGTTATATCAAATTAAAAAAATTTATGCGATTTAATATTTCAGAACTTTAACATATACATCAATATAGTATAATGTTTTACATATCAAATCACAAAAATCTCCTTAAAAGATAATTATCTCCCAAAAATTTCACCTTTCGTTCTAGGAACCCATATACCTAATCCTTAAAATTTTAATTAGTTTTTGTTCATTACTAGCTAGATGAATTAAGTAAACTTTAGAATTATTAGAACCGACATGCCGTAATTGTACATGAACAGGTGTATAGGTTTTAAAAGACTATTATAATATACAGCAGCAATATTACTTCATTAAAGGCATTTTATTGCTTGTGAATTAGAAAGTAATAAACGTGACGAAAGTTGAAAACAGACGCAAAATGTCAAAGTTCAAAACCACATGGTTTTTGAATTTTGACTCGTACGTTGAAAGTCCCTAGTCATTTAGATACCGACAGACGGGATCTCGTGTTTTTCACATCCCCCCGGCTTTTACAAAAGTCCGTCTTAATTGGTTTTTTTTTTTTTTTTTTTTTATGCTTAATAAAGTAGTTAATTCTTTTTTTTTTTTATTTGGCATCTTGTGAAACTGTTTTAATATTTTATAATCACACCACGTGTTCGTTTTTACTGATTCTTTTTCTTTTTTGATAATTTTTTTTGATAATCACACCACGTGTTTGCTTTTAGCACTTCTTCAGATGTTATGTATATCTCTTCGCCGTACATTTGGAATACGTCCAACTCCCTTTTTTTTTTTTTTCCTTATTGAATATGAAAGTTCAATCCAATACACCTTGAAGTTTCCTTTTTTGGAAAAAAAAAAACTTAAGATGGATATTTACATCATATGGTAAAATCAAATAAAAATTATGACAATTTGGTCTATTATTGATGACTTGTGTTATAATAAAGTGTATTCCATAATTTTTACTTCTATTTTAAAGACATGATTCGTGAATCTGCGATATCTAAATCTTAGAATATTGGATTTGATTGGATTGTCATTGCGGTATTAATAATTGGGTTAGTGGTGGTTTTAGTTTTTTCAAATCTGAAGGTAAATCGGGTTACAAATCAACTTGCAATATGTGTAATATATGATTTGTGAACAAACCAACCTGCTAGGTTATCTTCATTTTTTGGATAGAAATTACCATGTGTAAAGCACATGATCAGCTGATTTTAAACGAGTAAGCTGCAGTGATAAAAGCTTATTCCTTTTTATTTCCTCCTAATTATTAATTAAGTTATAGAGAAAGGGTGAATCAGTGTGGTCTGGTGCAATTTAAGTATTTTTCAATCTAATTTAATTTTTATAGTTTGGGAAATTCCAAATAAAATCATACAGTCAAATCCAATGGTTTGGTGAAATTGAACAGTTTAAGGTTTGGGCAGTTTCAAATTGTGGTGTAATATTTCTCAAACATCAATCAAAATTATAAAAATTTTTCTATCAACAAAATCAAAAAAATGTAAACAAGATTTTTTTTTTAACTTGGAAGTGGAGGGATTCGAACACTACACTTTAAGTTGGAATCGAGTATGGTATTACCTTTAGATTATGCCTCCAATCACAAATGTATACAAGTTTTTCATCCATTAGATTCTTTTAAAATATTAAACTCTAATTAAAACATATATATATATATATTTAGTATAAAACATTATAGAAAACTTTTTAAGTGTATTCATCGAGACAAACATAAAAATGAAATAGAAGTTATCACACAAGTTATAGTTTGATTTTAGGGACTATAAGTTATTTCACCATTATTTTTATCATGCATTTTACATGCATTCACTTGCTTATTGTATCACTTTTTTTCTTTTCTTTTCTTTTTTAACACTGAAGATTATTGTAACAATTTATACCAAGCATTGTGTATCATTTATATAAGAACAAACATGCCAACAACTAAATAAATGAAAA
Source organism: Ficus erecta (assembly GCA_008635985.1). NCBI lineage: Eukaryota > Viridiplantae > Streptophyta > Magnoliopsida > Rosales > Moraceae > Ficus > Ficus erecta. Next base: position 625,139 of record BKCH01000873.1, on the reverse strand, counting down.
AGAAAAAAAAATACCAATAATAAAAATCTACTAAAAATATTAATTAAAAATAAAAAAAAATGAATTTATGGTTCGACGGTTTAAATCTCTGTTTCAAAAATTCAAAACAAATCAAGTCACGTAAATTAAGCGGTTTGGATTGAAATCAAACCAATCAATTGAAGGTTTTAACGGATTTAAAAATTGATTGATTCTGATAATTCGGTTTGAGCGGATTTGTAAGTTTTTCACATTCACCTCTAAGAAAAATGCTAAATCAAAATGTAGTCCGAAACAACTTCTGTAACAACTTCGTTAAATATAGATTCGTGTTTTGTCTATTAATTCGTGAACAAAGCTTTAACACAAAAGCCGTTTTTACCACAATTTAAAGTTTAGAAAGTTCAAGTGTCACCTTTGAGGGGGTATTTTTGTTAAGTAAATGACTCAAATTAGTTTTGGGTAAGTTTTTGTTTTATGAGTTTGGGAAACTATTAATTTTGTGTCCCATTGAGAGCTCGTAAATAGGTGTGTTGTGTTTACGGTTTTGTGTGTGTTCAGAAAAATAGAGAGAGTATGTGTCTCCTTTTGAAAGAAAGTGAGAAGAGAGATAGGCAAATTGTGTAAGGGGTTTAGAGTATAGAGAGGTTGAGAGTGTTTGACGAATATGTAATTGTGAAAGTGTTAGTAAATTTATTTTCCCTCTCCCATAGACGTAGGCAATTTTGCCGAATTACGTAAATTCTTTATCTTCTCTATATTTCTGTTTTAGTTTATTTTTTTGCTGCACATTGGGTATAGGGGTATTTTCCCCTACAAGTAGTATCAGAGCGACAGATTAAAGATCTTGAAGAAGGAAATCAAGATGATGTTTGGAGTAAAGTTTGAGCTGATTGAGTATTTTGACGGAAAGAGTAATTTCAGCATCGGCAGAGTACGGTGAAGGACGTTTTAGTACAACAGGGACTTCTAAAAGCACTGGAAGGGAAGAAGCCGGAAAAGATGAGTGATGAAGATTGGGAAGAATTAGAAGTGAGAGCAGCAAGCACTATCCATTCGAGTTTGGCTCCTAAATTGAAATATAGTGTTATGAATGAAAAATTTCCTTCTAAGTTATGGGAAAAATTGGAAAAAAAGTTTATATGTAGAAATCCTTAACAAATAGATTATATCTGAAAAAGTAGTTGTATGAGTTGAAGATGAGTGAATAAAGTGATGTTAGGGATCATATAAATAATTTCAATAGGTGCATAACTCAGTTATTAAGTGTAGAGGCCAAGATTGATGAAGAAGATAAAGCAGTAATTTTGTTGACCTCCCTAACCGAATCATAAGAGACTTTGGTAACTACGTTGTTGGTTGGAAAAACTATTTTGATTGTGGATGAGGAGTTGATTGCTTTGTTGGAGAGTACAACTATGAAACAACCTTGTAGTTCGTCTCACATTGAGCAAGTTCTTGTGGTGAAGTCAGTGTGAGTAGGGTAATAGTAAGACACGAGGGAGATATTATAAGAGGAGAGATGACCGTTCCCAATCTAGTTCATGGAAGAATGTTGAATGCTTTTACTGCCATAAGAAGGGACAAATTAGGAGAAACTATAAAGAATTGACAAGGCACCTTGAAGAAAGAATGAAGCAGAAAGCTCAAGAGATAAAAACTGCAAATGATGTTGGTGACAGGTATGACAGTGAAGATAATGTATATTCTGTTATTACTGAGGGAGCTAATTCTGACTCTTGGATTTCAGATTCTGGATGTTCGTTCCATATGTGTCCACATAAGGAGTGATTTGATTCTTATAAGCCCCGTGATGCTAGTACACTTCTGATGGCTGATGATTCGAGTGCTGAAACCATTGGAATATGTACTGTGAAGGTGAAGATGTTCGATGGAGTTGTGAGGACATTGGCGAATGTTCGGCATGTTCCTCGACTTATGAGAAGTTAAATTTCTTTGGGGGTTTTGGATATTTTGGGTTGTGAGTATTCCGCTAAGAGTGGTTTTATGAAAGTCAGAAGAGGTGCTTTGGTTGCCATGAAGAGTGAAAAAGAGAAAAACCTATACAAGCTGATAGGGAAGACAATTGTAGGTGGAGTTGTGAAGGTGGAGCCATGTCAAGAGAGGTCTTCTTCTATTACAAAAGAAGTTGCAAGAGTGAAAGAGTGCAACAAGTTGGCGGTGACAACTGAAGACAAAGCATGGAGGAAGAAGAAATCGGTTTCCTGTGTCAAGTTTGATGAGAGTTTGAACTTGACACATGTTTATTCTTGTTAAGTGTGCGTGTGAGGTGAGAGAATTTGAGTCAAGGTGGAGATTATTTGGTAAATGACTCAAATTAGTTTTGGGTAAATTTCTGTTTTATGAGTTTGAGAAAGTGTTAATTTTGTATCCCATTGAGAGCCCATAATAGGTGTGTTGCGTTTAGAGTTTTTTGTGTGTTCAGAAAAATAGAGAGAGCGTATGTCTCCTTTTGAGAGAAAGTGAGAAGAGATATAGGCAAATGGTATAAGGGGTTTTGGATAGAGAATGGTTGAGAGTGTTTGAAGAGTGTGTAATTGTGAAAGTATTAGTGAATTTATTCTCATTTTTTCGTAGACGTAGACAATTTTACCGAATTACGTAAATTCTTTATTTTCTATATATTTTTGTTTTAGTTTATTTTTCTGCTACGCATTGAGTATAGGGGTATTTTCCCCAACAATTTAAGACAAGAAGCAAAGTCCTTTTTTTTTTTTTTTTTTTCCTTTTTCTGAAATTCATCCTTAAAATTTAGTGGGTAAGAAGAAATAAACGAAACCTTCATTTGGCAAAGCTAATGCAACCTTTGTGTTAAGGCTGTATATGATTTTTTATTTTTATTTTTTTATTTTCTCTTTTAGTAAAGCTGAGTGGAGGCACTAGTTCTTCTTCTTTATTTGTATTAAAAAAAAAAAGAAAAAAAAGAAAAAAAGAAAAAAAGAGAGAGCTATCCACAAACCAGCCTCGCCATGATAAAGCATGCGTGTATCCAACCAACTGATTAGCTTGAAGATCACCATATTTATTTAATCATGAACTTATTTTTCATTTGTAAATTGTTGAAAGTGCACCAAAAAAAAGTTGATTAGACATGAAATTGACAATACGTTAAAAAAAAAAAAAAAAAAAGCTTGGACTTCTCCTATAAGTAGGTTAATATTTTTTAAAATGAATCCTAAATTATTTAATAAACAGTGTCAGAATTAGATTTCATATTTAACTATATGTACACATAAGAAAAATTGGTGAGAGTAAACGAACAAAGGTTGGCGGGCTTCTGAAATAATCGCAATGACTAGATGAAAATCAATGGTGAAAAAAATGAACTTTCAAGATAAAAACTTCATCATAGTAAGACTCTAACATGATAAAAATGAGTTTAAAACAACTTAGCCTATTTCTTTCCATAGATAAACCTAATTATATTATAAAACTCAAAAACCCAATATTTAGCTTCCGTTTGGGTCGTCAGTTGAGATTGAAATTCTTAAATTAAAATTGATTAACTTTTTAAAAATTAATTATAATTTAACTGAAGTTAAACCTAAATTCAACTTAAAAAATATAATTTAACTGGAGTTAAACTTAAATTTTAAATAAATGATAAAAAAAATCCTACGTATGTAGTGATCCAAATTTCAATGACAACCACTCGATAAAACTAAATTATTTTTTATTAAAAAAATCATTTTCAGCATGTGGGGGCATTCATAAACTAAAGTAATATTATTCATTAGAGTAACAAATTTCAACTCTTCTTTCTCTGCCAGCAAAACAAAAACAAAAAATCTAAAACATCTTTCAACTTTATCGGTAGACGTACATTAATTTGGAAGCACCCAAGAAACGTGTCATTGGAGAGAAGGACCCCATTAATAACAATGATAATTGACAAAATAATATTTTTTTTATAAAAAAAGTAGGGTAAATCAAATCACAAGCACCCACTATCATGGCTTGTGGATAACCCTAAGTGGCCACAAACACAAAATAATAATAATAATAATAATAAAATAAAAAAATAAAAAAAAGTGGCAAGTGGCTAGTGGTTGCAAGTGGGCAAAAATATGTAGCTTCGAATCTCTAACTAGGAACCTCACAAGAAAGGAAACCCCTTCCTCCACCGCCTTTTTCCTCTCCGTTTCATTCCCCCTTTAAATACCTCCACACACTCTTCCTTTTACTCAAAACCATTCCAAGATTTTTTTCTCCTTTCAAACTTCCTCTAAAGTTTCCTCCTAAACAAAGTACTAAAATTTAGTTTGTTTAGTTACATGTGAAGTGAAAAAAAGAGGAAAAAAAAAAAAAAAAATGGCTTTAGAAGGAGCAGCTTCCACCTTAGAGCTCATTAGGCAACATCTTCTCAACGACTTTCCTTCCATGGACAGTTTCATCAACGGCCTCAGCGTCTGTACGGCCAATATTCCCAACCCATCCCAGCCGTTGATCCAACAACCTTCACTTTCCGAGCTTCCAGACACTACTAGTAATCACTTCAAAGTCTCTGATTTCTTGCTCAGTCCAAAGGAAGAAGCTCAATTCTTTGAATTCGAAACCAAACCCCAAATCGCCCGCCCGAAATCACCGAAACCGCCCTCGAGCCTCAACCGGCGCCGCCCCGCCGTAAACGTGGCGATTCCGACTGCCGGGTTATGGGCTCCGGCGACTGCGCCGGCGCCGAAGGTTGAGAATTCCGGCGAGGGCAGGCACTACAGGGGGGTGCGGAGGCGGCCGTGGGGGAAGTTCGCGGCGGAGATTCGCGACCCGAACCGCCGCGGCTCGCGCGTGTGGCTCGGGACGTTCGACACCGCCATCGACGCCGCCAGGGCCTACGACCGCGCCGCCTTCCGGATGCGCGGGAGCAAGGCGATCCTGAATTTCCCCCTGGAAGCCGGGAAGTTACCCTCTACGGCGCCTGCGCCGGAGGAGAGAGAGTCTCCGGCGAGCGGCGACCGGAAGAGGAGAAGGGAGGGCAGTGTAGAAGAAGGGGAGGAGGTCGTTAGAGATAATAAGAGCAAGGAGTTGAAGAGTAGTGGTACTGAAGAAACGACGTCGTCTTCTTTGGAGAGTAGCTGCGTGACGGTTTGTCCGTTAACGCCGTCAAGTTGGAAGCCGGTTTGGGACGCTAAGGACGGGAAGGGGATTTTCTCCGTTCCGCCGCTGTCACCGTTATCTCCTCTCCCATCATTCGGATATTCTCAACTTATGGTCATCTAATTAAGAGGAGAGAGAGAGTGAATTCTCAACGGAATTTGCTAAATTTGGAAATGTCAAAAGGAAACTTATCCAAAATCCCGTTTCCCAAGAGCAAGAAAAGTCAAAGGAGTTGAAGTGGCTAGAGTTTTGTATAAATACAAGTGTGTTAATTTGCAATATTTTGGGGGGTTTTCTAGAAAGTTACCAAGTATTATTAAGTTCTAACAGTGCCAGTTAGAGCTACAAAAGGGGCTCTAAATCTGTGCACTTTGATGTAAAAACTGTATGGTTGAGGATTGGATTTGTTTATTCGTTTATTTTAATGATATAATATAATATGGCATATTTTCTACTCTTTAATTTAGTATATTTTTTTTAGTCAATTCTGTGGCTTGTGATGTAATCACATAGCCTTCTAGGTATTGTCTGCCTTTGACTATAAGCTTGTGGCGTGTATGGATCCGCTTCGTAGAGTTTTTATTTTGTCATTTATTTAGTGGAAGAAGAGTTAAAAAGAACTTTTATAGATCAAAATAATTTTAAAAAATTTATGATAATGTTTTACTAGAACTCTTATGCAAGTTTTCAAATCTAATCGGAATAGTTTTTTAAGAAGTTATATTTTGTGTCTTTGACTGTTCGTCGAAAGTTAAGAATCACTTTTTATAAATTATTTAAATAATTTCAGAAACATCTTTCGAATCGATGAAGTCAATTTATAATGTAAAACAAGTTGTCTCTAATATAATACTAAATCAGGAAAACGTAATAATGATACAAAAAAAACATAATATCGCAAATAATATTAAAAGTAAAAGATCTGTATTGTTAATGAAAATCATATTATTTATGAATTAACACGTAAAATAAATCTTTTATAATTTATCATGCGTCATGTGATGTATTTTTTTTTTAATATCATTATTGCATCTTATTTACTTTTATTTTTTTTTTCCTGGGAGGACACCTCATACACGTATTATTACTTGGAGGGACCTCTCCTCGTAGAAAACCCCTTATTGAATATGTCTATATATATATATATATATATATAATCCTTGTACCTATATGAGTTTCTGACATACTTTTTTTTAAGCATTTGTGTGGTGCTAGCCAAACCTTATAGGATAACCTCTGTGAAATGAACGAAAGCTGTCAAGTTTTAAAACATATAAATTTTGTTTGGCATGCACCCGACTATATCAAAGACATTGACGTTAATAAAAGATGACATTATAAATAAAAATAAGAAATCATACCCTCCTTTTCTCTCTTCCTCTCTCTTTTTAATTTTTTGTTTTAAAGCTCTCTCTTTTTAGTTCTGTATTGGATAATCTCGCAACTCTTACCATATAATATTATGTTTATACTTTTGACCTTACAAAAGACACTAACAAATCCCCATTCCTAAAAATTAAATAATAATAATAAAACAAAAATAAATTTGGATGCAACAATAATCGATCAATGTTTTTGGTTTGGGGCTTCGAATATGAACCTAACCCCAAACCAAAAACACATAATCTCTATTCTATGAATTAATTTTATACTTGATTCTACATTTATGGATCTATCATATTCTAGTTCATGAATTATAAAACGTTTTAGAATCAATTATCCAATCATCAATATGTACCATAATATTTTTCCATCCAAAACACTGTTTAAAAAAAGAACAGTAACTATCACATGAAGATTATATATATATGTTCAATATCATATACGTGCTGAGATTTTATAATTTTCATAAAATTCAAATGTATCAAAAGGTTCTAGAATATGAAAATCACAAAATTTACCTTAATTAAAACGTATTTTTGATCTTCATATGTGACTATGGTCAATTTCTAAACATTATTTTAGATTAAAGGATTATTGTAGGACATTAATGGTTCAAGAATCGATTACGTGAAGTTTTAAATTTTATGGACAAAAATAATATTGGACCATAATTGAGGACGAGAAATGACATTAACTCTCATTCTATTATAACTAACGAACCATATTAACTCTATCATCTGTTTTGATGTAACAACTGGTCGTTAAATAATCACATTAACATTTTTAATAAAACGTCTCATCAACCGTCATTAGTTCTTACTTCACCAGTGACCGTTTAAATTACTTAAATCTTTTTTTTTTCTTTTTGCAGTTTAGTCCTCAACGTTATAATTTTTTGACAACTTAGTATTTTTTTTTTTCCCCCATTATCTATCTAATTTGTTGTTAAAGTGATCACCTCTTGCTTTGAACGTATAACCCCTTGACAAGGGACATTTTGATAAAAAATACTTATAGTATACAGTTTTATCATACAGTATTGTTTTATCTTCTAAAAATTTAAACTTATTATTTGAATTATTTTAAATTTATTATTTGAATTATAAAATTTGAACTTACTATCTAAACCGACCTAATTAACCTCGAGACTCAAACGTAGTAATCATTTTTCCTTTTCATCACGATACTAAAATTAAGCTCGCAGGAGAACAAAATTCTTAAGTTTGACATTTTAAACATGAATTATTAATGTTCAGTTGTAATAAGGTACATAACCTGGTAAAACATCCTCCTCATAGGTTAATCTCCTCGGAATCAGTCTCTCCACAAAAGGAATTCCCACACGAAACTTTGACAATTATGAATGGTGTCAAAATCATGTGCACACATAATATGATGTGAAAGCAACGTAAGTATCTATTAAAAGTCTTCCGAGAGTATCACGCAAATTCAATCTCTCTTACGCACACATAAAACTGTTTTAGTATGAACACTAAAAAGAAAAAAAATTGAAGATAAATAGTGACATATAGTTAGATATTTCCAATACTGAATGAGAACGAGACAACAGTTTTTTATTTTTTTTTATTTTTACAAGAATAAGATAAAAATGGCATTTCAAATATTACGTGGGGACATTTGTCCTCGCTCAGTGCAATGTAGTTTTGTTGAGGGAAAAAAAAAAAATCTTAGGGCGGCCCGGCCAGATACTCAATTTTTTTGTAATTAACAACCCATTAATTACTAATTAGACTAATTAGTGACTGACGAAATGACAACAGATGACTAGTCTTTTACATAGATTCTCTTCTTCGTTGTTGAACTGGAAAATTGTTAAAAATGTCAAATGGCACGAAAAAGATTTGATATATATATATATATATATATATTGTGGTATTTCGTGGGAACAAAATAAAATTACTTTGTCGACTGACAAGGAAAATGAAGGGTTCATCATGATATTTCTGATTGTAGTACTTGCAAACTGACAAAATTTTATGCGTTACTATTTTGTAAAAGTCTTTCTTTTTCTCTTGTACCATTTGATCTCATTCATTCTGATGTATGGTGACCTTTTCCTATGCTCACAAGGGAGGGGATTGCGATATAATGTTTCGTTTATTGATAACTGCACTCGATATTGTTGGGTTTATCTTATGAAGCGTCGTTCTGATTTTCTTACTATTTTCAATACTTTCCGATCTCTTGTAAAAACTCAATATTCAGCTGTCATAAAGTGTTTTCGTTGTGATTTAGGAGAATAATATACTTCTAATGATTTTTCTAATTTACATGCTTCCGATGGAATAGTTCACTAAACTTCTTGTACAGATATTCCAGAACAAAATGGTGTTGCAGAAAGGAAACATAAACATCTTGTTGAAACTGCTCGTTCTCTTTTGTTGTCTGCCAGTGTTCCTAGTGAATTTTGAGGAGAAGCAATTCTTACTGCTGCTCATTTAATTAATAGGATTCCAACCTCTCACAATTCAGGTCTGTCACCGTTTGAAAAGTTGTACAAATATGCTTCTGATTATTCTTTCTTACGTGTTTTTGGTTCCACCTGTTTTGTCCTTCGTCCTCATGTTGAGCGTAGTAAATTGTCATCCCAGTCTGTAATGTGCATTTTTTTGGGTTATGGTGCAAGTCAAAAAGGATATCATATTTTTGATCTAGTTAGTCAAGAATTATATGTCTCTTGTCATGTTAAGTTTCTTGAACATATCTCATTCTTTTTCATTCATGCTAGTTCTCATAATGTGACTAAGTCTGATCTCATACATATTGATCATTTCACTCTTGACACTAACACAGTCCCACAAACTGTTTCACAAGCACCTTCTCCAGTTTCAGATAATGTTTCTTACATAGTTTCCACTGGTAGCTCAGTAGATTCTGGTACTATGGCTCCTGATACTACCATTGCTCCCTCTCCTCCTACAGCTGCTCAATAACCTTCTGAGACTGCAACTTCTCCTCCTCCTCCTCCTCCTCCTCCTCCTCTTCTTCACTTTACACGTTCTCGTAAGTAGACTAAGCTATCAGATTTTGCTTATTCTTGTTATTCTAGCTCTTTCACCTCTTTTTTAGCTTTTATTTATCGTTTTTTATGAGTCTTTGTCCTACAGAGAGGTTGTTTTTGATCCACTTTTGCAGGATGTTATAGCTGAGGAACTCATTGCTTTACATTAGACACATACATGGGACTGGGTATCTTTACCACTAAGTAAACAAGTAATTAGTTCTCGTTGGGTCTATAAAATCAAAACTAAGTTTAATGGTTCTATTGAAAGATACAAAGCTCGACTTGTTGCTAAAGGTTACTCTCAGGAGTATGGTATGGATTATGAGGAGACTTTTGCCCCAGTTGCAAAAATGACTATTATTCGCACTCTCATTGTAGTTGCCTCTATTCGTCAATGACACATATCTCAGATGGATGTTAAAAATGTTTTTTTGAATAGTGATCTTCATGAAGAAGGTTGCATGGTACCTCCTCCTCCTGGTGTTTCTCATCAACCTGGTGAAGTCTGTTGGCTCAGAAAAGCCCTTAATGGTCTTAAACAGGCACCCCGAGCCTAGTTTGAGAAGTTATCAATGGTGATTACTTCGCTTAGCTTTCACTCTAGTCATCATGATTCGGCTTTGTTTTTCAGATGTACTGGTGCGGGTCGTATTCTTCTGTCTTTATATGTTGGTAATATGATTATTACTAGTTATGATATTAACGGGATTGTAGCACTGAAGATTAAGTTAGCTCGTTGTTTTTCCATGAAAGATCTGGGTTCACTAAGTCATTTTCTGGGCATTGAGATCGCTTCTTCTGTGAAAGATTATATTATCTCCCGATCAAAGTATATAGCTGATATATTTGATCGTGCACGTCTTACTGATAATAAGATTATTGATACATCTCTTGAGACTAATGCTCGCACTCTCCTTCTGATGGTCCTCATTTGCCGGATCCTAGTTTATACCTCACTATTGTCGGCAACTTGGTTTATCTCACTATCACTCGACCAAATATTACACATATGGTTTATATATATAGTTAGCTAATTTGTCACTACGCCTACTACAATTCATTAGGCTATAGTTCTTCACATTTTGAGATATTTTCGGGGCACTCAGTTTATGAGTCTTTTACTTCCATCTACTTCGTCCTTAGAGCTACATGCTTATTATGATGCTGATTGGGTTATTAATTCGACAGATTGCAAGTTCGCCATTGGCTTCTATATCTTTTTGGGCGACTCTTTTATTTCTTGGAAGAGTAAAAAGCAAATGTTATTTCTGGATCCTCTGCAGAAGCAGAATATCGTGCAATGGCTTCTACTACTTGTGAGATAGTTTGGTTACATCAGTTGCTTGCAGATATGGGTGTTTTTCTTCATCGACCTACTCCCTTATATTGTGATAGTCAGAGTGCTATTTAGATTGCCCGCAATTCATTGTTCCATGAGCGGACCAAACATATTAAGATTGATTGTCATGTCATTTGATATCACAATCAACTTGGCACCATCGCATTACCTTTCATCTCTTCTTCCATACAGATTGTTGACAAGTTTACCAAAGCGCTTCCCGCTTCGCGTTTCCATTTCTTATTTGGCAAACTCTCAATGCTACTTGCAGCGGCATCGTGAGTTTGAGGGGGATGTTAGATTTTATAATTATATAATTATTTTATTGTTTGTTTCCTATTATTATTAGGTTTTCTCACTACTACAAAATAGAGATTCGACGACGGTTAAAAACCGTCGTGGTAATACTTAAACGACGGTTTTTTAACCGTCGTGGAATCCACAGTCGTGGTATATATTTGGATTCCACGACGGTTCGAAAACCGTCGTGGTAGGTAACAATGAAAAAAAAAATTTACGAATGGAGCTACCACGACGGTTGAGTAACCGTCGTGGTAGGTAAAAAAAAAAAAAAAAAAAAATTTACGAATTCCTACTAAATCAACACTTTTTTCCGGAACACATTTAAATCACAAAATCAACACTTTTTTTTCGGAAATTTCCCAAATCCATGCCTTACCCAACCAATTTAATTCAATCTAAAACACAACCACAATGAACAATCACCGAAAATGTAGGGGACGAATTTTGGTCATTTCGGACGGAATATTCCCAACTCAACAATCTACAAAATCAATATTTTGGACGAAAAATTCCCAAATCCGTGCATTACCCAAGCAATATACATTACAACTTACCGGCTTGTCGAGCGTCGGTATGGGCGGAGTGCGGCGAGAGAGAGAGAGGGAAAGCCGCGTGAGTTCCTTGGTGGACCCGTCGGAGAATGGAGGAGGCCGCGTGAGTGGTGGAGGAGGCCATCGGAGAGAAATAGAGGGAAGAAATTGGGTGGCTTTGGGTATGAAGTTAGAGAGAGAAAAATGCTCGGATTGTAATGGGGTGGGAAAGATGATATTTTTTTGGGTTTTAATACACGCTCCAAAAAATTGAATTTAATTTAAAAAATTTCAAAATTCCCGCCTTAGTACCTACCACGACGGTTTTTGGGGAAAACCGTCGTGGTATGTAACATACCACGACGGTTTTTCCCAAAAACCGTCGTGGTAGAGTCCAAAAATTTAAAAAAAATTTTTTTCAAAAAAAGACCCTTCCACGACCGTTTTTTAAAAAACCGTCGTGGAAAATGCGACAAAAAACACGGAGCGGAACAGAGTTTCCGAAAACCGTCGTAGAAGTCGAAGCTTCCACGACGGTTATAAAAAACCGTCGTGGAAGAGCACGCTTCCACGACGGTTTTTAATAACCGTCGTGGAAGCTTGCAAAAAAAATCAAAAAAAAAATTTTTTTGCAAAAAAAAAATAATAATAATTTTTTTTTTTTTTTTAGCTTCCACGACGGTTTTAAAAACCGTCGTGGAAGCCCAAAATTTTTTTTTTTTTTTGATTTTTTTTTGCAAGCTTCCACGACGGTTATTAAAAACCGTCGTGGAAGCATGCTCTTCCACGACGGTTTTCGGAAACTCTGTTCCGCTCCGTGTTTTTGCCGCATTTTTCACGACGGTTTTTTAAAAAACGGTCGTGGAAGTTCCGTCGTGGAATCCACATTTTGTAGTAGTGTCTTCTTTTTAACAGTTAAGGTCTCTTTATATAATCTAGTTAGTCTATATAAATCATTTTTGATGTATTATTTTGATTTATTGATTGGAATAAGAAACCTTAACTTTCTCTTGTTCTCAAATTAGTTCTTGGTTTTCCACAAAACTAACTAAAGTTTAACTTAATAGCCAAAAGAAATTAAGGTAAGAAAAAGGGTTACTGTATGATCAAGATTGTGCTTATTGCTTCTTCAGAGAAGGGCTTACAATTTATTTTTAAGCATAATTTCGAAGTGTCAATTATTTATTCCAGCATAATTAATATGACTCCACAATTTGTTTTCCCATTTTTTTTTTACGGTCAACACTTTTTTGTTCATAAAATTAAAAAGTAGGGATATTTTTCTGTTTTATACCCCCTACAGTTTAAGGTTACTAAATAAATATATCATAAATTTTAGATTTTTTAAACTAGCATTTAGTTTGTCGGTTGGAGATGAAATTTTTAAGTCGGAGTTGACTGACTTTTCAAAAACTAGTCATAATTTTTATTAAAATTTCAGAAAAGGACAAAAAATTGAGATAAAAAAGTACAGTTTAGTTAGAATTAAACTTAAATGTCAAACGAAACCTAATAATTTTATCTTTAGGTTTCAAAATTTATACGTTTTCCCACTTTTTGACCATTTAAATTACGTTCGACTTTACTTGTTGGAGGTACAAAGTAAACAAGTTGATAAGCAAGTTGATGATAAATTGTAAAGGATATTAAGTCATTTTTTAAGTGGTTAATATCAATATTTCACCAAGAGAAGTTAAGAAATAAATTGATATGAAATTAAAATATAAAACCATAATGCTGAGAACATGAAAAAATACATCTTACATAAGTTTTTTGTGAATATCCCTAAACATATGGTTACAGGCTTAGGCTCAACCTAATAATCACTTTACATTCACTTTCAATATAAGGTCTGTAGTTTAAATTTTAATTTCTCAACTGAAGAAGGGGGGAAAAAAAAAAGAAAAAAAAAAAACAACAACTTATGAACGTCAAGCGCATAAATATTCCGGTCAATTCTGAAAGCTTTTTTTTTAATGGTTAATTTCTCCTGACTTGACAAAAGCAGACGCCGGTCCTCTTATAACTATGCATATATATATATATGTATATATGTGTATACATTACGATAAATATGCATAATTGTCTATGATGATGACAATATTTAACCTTCTAGATTGACAGTTAAACCTTCTAGATTGACAATTAAAAGCTCACAGGGTAAGAAAGGCATAGGGGGAAGTTGAAACGAAGTTAAATTATCTGACAAGTAAGGTTCATTATCTCTTCAATGCCAGCTGAACACGTTACAAGTCAAGTAATTTGAATTTCTGCTGTTGAAGTGTGTTTGGGTTTATATTGTACGTTTTGATGTTGTTCACATTAATTATATATATATATATATATATATATGTATGTATGCATATATATATATATATGTTTGTGTTTGTTTGACTACAATTTCTAGAATTTACTAGAACGTTTATAGTTAATACATTTTTTTGACAGACAAGATGGAGTGCTCAATTCAATTGATGTTTCGCTGACTATTGCTGCTGTGAAATGGATGACCACAGGGATTATATTAATGAACAAAGGCATAAATTTTTGCCAAGTTAAATGTACAAATCCTTATCGTTGAATTCACAAAATAGTCTATTATATCTTTATTAAATTAAAAATTCCTAACCACTATAGTCATTCAGTGTGGTAGTAAGTTTACTCATTTTTTCTCAAAAAGATCTTAAGTTTAAATAATTCAGCATTATCTTAATTAGTACACCACTCCTTATTTGGCACAACCATTTGGTAGTATTTAGACCATTTCATTTGAAAGGTCCATCCAAATATGTGTTTGATGGACACAATTTTAAAAAAAATTGAAAACCATTTCACATGGTCGTTTTCCTATATCTTTCCATGTCTTTTCAGATATAGTTACTTTTAAAACGCATATTTAAATGTTTCTATTCAAATATTTTGTTCGGAATGGTAATATCTAAATGTCAATTCGAATGGCAGTTTAAATATTTCTACTCATAATTTTTCCTCTAAACGGATCCTTTTTTTGTTTTGTTTAGTTTTTTTTTTTTTTTTTTTTTTTGTATTTCGTTTTCCTTTTAATGAAAAAAATATAAAAATATACGTTTGCAATTATAGTGTTTTAGTCGTATCAAGTTTGAACTTGTACTAACATGCCAACCAATTAACAGGTAAATTCCGCGATAAGATTATGAAATGGGATATTTTCTCTAGAGTAGTTGTCCATGGCAGCTCGAATTTTGTTAAAACAGCTTTTCACGAGAGAGAGAGAGAGAGAGAGAGAGTAGGACCATAAAATGATAAATTGATTGCAAGTATTTTTTTCAAGTCAAGTTGCATTGCTAGGGCCACCTTTTATGCCTAGTTGCAAAACCCTTTGTTGTGTGTTTTCTTGTATTTATAATACCTTCATCTTTTGCCCTCACTTTTAATATTTCTGTCTTTGGTCCCACCATATACTATTTATACATAGGGAGGGACCTACCCTTTTCTTACGTCATTTATATCGTGATTTGTATTATATTATACCAATCAGGTAATTCAAATATAATATATTTCAATGATACTTGTCATTTACATTCATACTTAAATAATATCATATGACAAGATTATATATTAATCAACTAATTATTATTAATTTTTAATTAAAAAATTATAAATTATCGCATATTATTATGCCGCATAAAAAACATTGTCATATGTATATATATAGGTACACACAAAAAAGACACCATATACAATATTAAATATATAGCTACGTAACGGCAACTGCTAATGAATGTCAAAACCCACTCGCAACAAATTGTCGGGAAATGCTTACGTCTCAATTCTTATTATTAGAAAATTAGTCACCTTATTCGTCATATATTTATATTTATTCAAATGACTAGTGTTTGTTAGTGTAGTAGTTTAATTATATATGCATATGTATTGGTGCGTCAGAGTGAGAACCGTGTCAGAATATGCTATCGAGCTAGCTTGCTTCGCTAATTAGCCAGCCGCGGTGGCTACTTTCACATTGAATTTTTTGATGTCGATATATATATATATATATATATATATTCATTATTTGACATTATTAGAATCTTTATGTTGTGTTCTCTGTTTGTTTTGCTTATCTTTTATATATGCAAATTATGATATTTTGGATTTTTTTTTTTTTGAAGGTATAATTTATCGGATAAAACTTGTGTTAGGCAACAGCTACTTACAAGTTACTATATGCATATTTTTCAAAGGTCAAATCATGATAAATAGTTTTAAAAAATCATACTCTGTCAAATTTATACCTATTTTTTATTTTTATTTTTGTAATTTTAGATAGAAGAATTGAATTTTAACCTTCACAATTTTCAGAGATAAAGTATATATAGAGTTCGAATCCCTCACCCTCACCTGCAGTTAAAAAAAATATATTAGAGATAATAACATAAATTTATCGTTAAATTAAGCTTACATGTATTAGTTTGATGCTTCTATAAATAATAAAACAACTGAAAATAAATTTGAACCAGTAAAGTATTTACTATTTGTATGCACTTCAATGTTTTGCAAAAAAGCCTCCACGAAGAGCAAATTTTTATACAAAATAAAATGAGGGGTCGTGGGGTCGTTTTTGTCCTCCTGCTTCCGATATAACGTATAATTTTTTTTTTTTTTCTGAACTTGATGATCGGGTATTTAAATTTTACATTTTTTGATTAAGTCGAGCATGAAATTATCTTTAGACCATATTTTTATTTTATGAAATTTATTCTCCATAACACTAATATTAAAAAAAAAAAAAAAAAAAAAAGTTACAACACAATAATCCCCTCGTATTATTACTATATCCACACTTGTGAAGAATATATAATATATCATACTTCTCATTTATATATATATATATTCGCACGGAAATGATCATAACAAAAACCTAATATCTTAAGAGATTTACCGCTTGTAAGTACCATGCCTTTCACAAAAGCCTCCACAAAGAAATCTAATAAAAAAATTCTATACCAAAGTGTTTTGCCTTTCCATATCCCATCACATATAATTGACATTTATATATATATATATATATGTGACGTACCGTAGAACTATATATACCCCCAATTTGAGTGTGATGCTTTCCGTCCCAAGTCCTACTCTCTATCAAAACAAAATAAAAATGGAAGAAGACTTTCTAAACGAATATTCTACTCTCGAATTCATTAGCCAATTTCTCCTTGGCGACTTTTCCTCAGATTCCCTCTCTACCACTTTGAGTAGTTGTAGTTGTAGTTCCACCGCTCCCACCACCCCTAACATCAACGCTATGTTCACTTCCTTCTCCGATAATCTCCAACCCGTTAAATCCGAGTACTCCCCGCCCGCTTCCGAACCCAATTCCCCAATTTCCAACCCCAAACCCCAGGCCTCCGAGGCGAAAATAGCCTCGGGCGGCGGTGAGGATCTGAGCCGCGGAAAGATTAACAAGAGGGCGTTGAGCACAACGGCGTCGTCTTGCTCCGGCGAGTGGAGGCGGTACCGGGGAGTCCGGCGTAGGCCGTGGGGGAAGTTCGCTGCGGAGATCCGAGACCCGACCCGGAAAGGGAGCAGGGTCTGGCTGGGGACTTTCGACACCGACGTCGACGCCGCGAGGGCCTACGACTGCGCGGCCTTCAAGATGAGGGGCCGGAAGGCGATATTGAACTTCCCGCTTGAGGCCGGGGCCTTGGCCGACCCGCCGGAGAACACCGGGCGGAACCGGAAGAGGAGGAAGGAGAGGAGAGAGGAACGGCCGGAGAATTTGCAGTCGCCGGTAAGTTTGCTGTCGCCGGAGAGTTTGCAGTCGCCGGAGAGTTGGTTGTTTTCAGAAGAAGCTTGAGTAGGGAAGATCATAACGGCGAAAATTAACGACGGTTTGCGGCAGTTATGTCGGAGATTGTAATGATGACGTGTTGAATTGTGATTGGAGAATAGGTGGGGTCTATGTTTAGGTGGAAGTTAACCGTACGTTTAAATCTCCTCCTCCTCGGAACGGCGTCGTTCCTTGAGATATAGTTTCATCAGCCAAACCTCCCCCCATAGTGTTCATATTATGTGGTTAAGGAATGTAAAAGATTAGTGAGCTAATTGTAAGTTGAGTTTAATTAAGAGAAGTTTTCTTGAATGATAAATTAGTTAGTGTTATATTTTCAGTGTTTACTGTGTGGAAGTGAAGTATAATTAATCCCTTATATATATACACACACACACACACATACATACAGATTGATAATCTCCATAAAGAGAGATGGTGATTTTAAGATTTTTTTTTTTTGGAGGAAATCTTGAGATGTTAATTATTAGGATGTTTTCCATTAAAAAATCGTTTAAATTGGCAAAACAAGGTTAATCAGCGCATTATAGCCTTGGAATTTAGCAAGCAAATCTTTTACCTAATGTTGATTGAGAGATAACTAATTTATCTTATAACATTAACGAGAATGTGATATCTTTTGAAAGTTGAATAGTGAAAAGTGCTACTACTATTACTATTACTGTACATTGTATGCCAGAGCAATTGGGCGCTTTTTTAGGTGCATTTTGGTGGGGGAAAAAAAATCTTAAAGAAAAATATACTTTACGCCTCAAACCTTTAATTTTTTGTTTTGTTTTGTTTTCTTTGTATCCAAACAATTTTCGTCCACTTTTTTAACCATTAAACTCAAGTTGCAAATTGCAATGGAATCAATATGGAAAACCATAGTTTGGACTGTTAATAAAGTTTAATTAATTGTTAATTATGTATGGAAGCCAAAGCTAAATTAGGATTTATTTTAACTCACCGACGTAGAACTAGGCTTAGCATATTCTTGTGTTGTCCTTAATAGATGATTAGATCCCAACCATTAAAAAAGTAGCACAATTTATGAGCAATATTAGGAAATATCAATGATATTTAACATCACCACTATTGTAAGGTGGATCCCACAACATAGAACCCGCCAGTAGGGTTGACTTCTCTATTTTATGTTTCCTATCATTTTTCAAAATTTATACATATCACCTAACATCACACAAGGAACAAACCAAGTTGTGTAAGATGTTGATATAAGTGTCTGCATTCGATATTTTGATATGTACATACATCTCTTTATGAAATTAAATAAAAAATAAAAAAAATAAAAAAAATTTTGCCACTTGATAAAAATGGAGGATGACGTTTCGAGCATACATTATAATTGGATTTTGGAAATTGTTTGATTGAAAATAAGTAAATGTTTGGAGTTGTGCCTTTGATTGAAAATGAACTTAATCATGTTTTATTCCTCTCATCATTCTATGTAATTTAAAGAAATTAATCAATCATTTCGACTTGAAATAAGAATGTTATGAACTTTTAAAATTTGAATTTTTAATAGGATTTTGAGATATAAATAGTGAAATTGATTTACTTTTGACCAAAAAAAAAAAAAAAAACATTTGACAAACTAAAATTGAAGTGTATATTCTAAATGCCCAAAAAAGTTTTTAAGGAATGAAAACTTTTTAAACCTCATTTAATGGATGAGATATGGACTGCAGATATATTCTAAAGAAGTAAAATGTATAATAGCCTTAGCTCGGAAGATTTCAGATATATTTCACCGATTTTATTTTGCCACGAAGACATATCCAAAGACTGTGTGTTTCAGGAGTTGAGATTGAAACCTATGATTAAGGATCAAAATCCCATGATTTTGGGGACACAGATAGAGGGAGGGGAACCAAAAGGGTCATTTCGTGTCTTCCAAGAAGAGTTTTCTCGGAATGGTACGCTAAAAAAAATTTTAAAATAGAATTAAAAAAAAAAAAAAAAAGTAACGCCTGCAAAAACCAGAATAGAGCCCCACCAGCACTCATTTGGCTTCACTGATTCAGAGCATATCCAAATAGAATGCTAAACGATTGTACCAATGTCAAATTTAAGTAAGTGAAAAAAAAAAAAAAAAAAAAAAAAACAGTTGTTCTTCTAGTGTTATATTTTGTGCTAAATTTGATAAACACTAAACCTGATAATAAATTTACCATAAAAAAAACCTTGAATTTTTGATTTAATTATTATAATATTATCATTTCTGGACTACTAAAACGAAGACAAACTATAAATATAACAATAGAAATACCATGAAAATATTGAAGCAAAAAGTAACAATTATACCATTCATGTTTCATAATAAACACGACATTGACATTGATATATACATGGAAAAAATTCTCAGAGATTACTTAGAGAGATGTAATTTTATCCATTAGAGGAGGTCTCTATTACGAATGAAGGGGAAATGAAAGGGACCCCACACACATTAATCCACAAGTTGCATCAAAAGTGAAGCCGCAAGTGGATCTAATTGCAATAAAAAAAAATAGTGATCTGCCTGGTCCGTAGTACAAATCCATATGCAATGCATCGCCAGAGCAGAGGGCTACTTGGGACATGACAAAAAAACTTTAAAATTAATTGTGGTCACCAGCGCAACTTGTTTCACAGCTCACAAGTCACAAGTTGGGGGGGTCTCTTATTACATTTCTTTCAACTTTCAATTTATTGCTGTCGTCTGCACCCCTTATCCAGATGACCTCATTCGTATCGATGTTACACAAGGTCTTGTATCAGGTACCGAGTTTCATTTTGCACTTGTAACTTTCTGTTTCGAAATTTGTAATAATTAATTGATTTATATGTAAATTTTTATTTAGAACTTTAAAACATCTTAATTTCCTATTTAGAACATTCTCATATGTTATTAGTTAAAAAAATATTATAATAGAATCATTTAATTAATATAACATACTAACAAAAAAAAATTACAAGTGTCATATAAAGAGGGTGTCGGATAACCGCCCCTTCCTAATAATCAGTTTTATGGATAAAGTTTTATATACACACACGGCTACAGAAAGTTGTTATAGATAAATCCAATATGCCCCCCTTGACACAGGTCGTACCGTGACGCTGCTGTGGAAGCCCATCCTTGCTTGTATTCCAATTTCTTGTTAGGGCCGTTTCTTTTTGGAGTCGGCTTTTTTTTTTTTTTTTTTTTTGTCAATGTATTTGTCCCCCAGTGTATTCCACAATTTTTTTAGTCTCTCACAATATACATGGATTTTGAAATGGGAGTCAATGCCAAATAAAAAAAGGACTTCCCATACCCTCCATTTTCTCACCTAAACTATAAATATTTCTTATTCTTCCTTTTTTTCCCCCCCTTTTCTCTTTCTCGTATCAAATAAAGCCAAAGAGGTTTTTGGTAGGAGAAAAAAGAACAAAGAATGTATTATGTAAGGGATTTCAAATCCTTAGAAGAACCACGATTTTAGTCTCTTGCTATGAAGAGATCAAGCGAGAGAATCCATACCAAACACAATAAACAAAAAAAAGTTCTCTTCCCTCTCTATTGTTCTCACCTAGTTATACTCATACATACGAGCTTAAAGATTGGAGAAATTTGTGTGTTAAATTCCAAAAGAAAGCAGGAAAAAGATGTGTTTCATAAACTTCACGTATACAATGAATTAAATGGTTAATTCCAATGTCTACATTCGTACACTGATATTGCTAAAACGATAGGATATTGTTTACAACCAAGTTTCTCAGTGCAGTTTATACCAAGCATACATGTAAAAATGATTTATAAATAAGTAAGCTGAAATAAAAGCAAAGAATATAACTCCATCTGGTCCTTTTGAATTTGAGCAGGACCAAACAGCTTTTTTCCATGAATAAATCCCCAGGCAATAGAGCTGGTCTAGTTTGAATTTGAGCCGGGTTCCAAAAAATCTACGAGGAAGCAATACTTGTGTTGTTGATCACGTCATCAATCATCTCTCCATCAACTTTTTCTTGTGACGCCTCGTTGCAACCCAAGAAACTAGGTTGATTCGTGGATGCAAGAAGTCTAGCCCACATCCTGTCTGTCAACTTCACTGTATTTTGCGTCTCGGTCACACGCTGCAAATGCAATACCATGCTGGTTATAACAAGACTTCTGAACTCTATTCTTGTGAAACTAAGGACTTCCAACCGGTTTTTAGGCAGGAAACGACATCATGCCCATTTTCCCAACCCAGTGATATGATACATTTCTTTCCACTATTTTTGGCAGTTTAATTAGTTTACGGGTTGGCAAACGGATACTCATTTCATTGATGTGAATGCTAATCACGGGAAACACGTATTCTACATTTCTACTCTATGGTATCATAACTCTCCAATATAGTGGTTCTTACTAATGTTCTGAACTAGTTGAAAAGCACGCATGAATTATAGGCAGATGAGAGAGAGTTCTTACAGAGATCGGAATGTAAGCATGCCTGCTGTTCACAGGTCCAACTGTGAAGCCACTGTATCCAGCCATGGCACCGTGAACAGCACTTTGAGCAAGAAGAGTGCAGTAGATGTTGTCTGATGCATTACTCGGGATGGCTCGAATCATATAAGTAGGATCTGTAAAGAAAAGATAAGGAATGAAACTATTATAATTGGCAATCAACATTTCTATTACATATTTGTGTAAACTTTGATATGACTAAATTAACACGTAGAGAGTACCATTACGGTAATATATGAATAAGTAACAAAACTATATAATTTAGCAGAACTACGTAAACTATTTGTTCCAAATTTTTCTAGATTATAAAGAGAGACTTGGCTAGCATTTTTGACAATCCTCAATCATTATGGCATATGCAGCAGAAGAAAATTTTGGAAATACCTATGTATTTCATATTTATCGCCATCTTATGAACCTTCGTAAAATGATCCTGTATCATGTAAAATAGATAAATAAATGAATCAATTAGGATTGAAGACATACATATGAGAAACAACCAATTCACAAGTTTGGTTTAAATGAGAAATGTCCAAAAGAAGAACATGCAATAATGTAACTTCCAGTGCCCTAAATTCAGGAAGGCCAATGCTTTTTTCTTCTTTTTTCTTCTCGGCTGGAAGGAACACAAAGGCCAAACTAAACCCAGATAGAGTTGAAGCCTTAAATGTATATACCTTGATCTTTTGAGAGAGCCATGGACCAATGTCTAAAAGTAGCCTGTTTCCTGATGCATCCTTCTCCCCAGTTGCCTGCATGTCCTTAGCAATGTAATCCTGCCCTGCTCCTTCGGCTACCACAATTACCACATGTCCATTTTCTTTAAGCCGTTGTTCAATAAATTCAAAAAGCCCACCCTGGCCTTCCAAATAGAATGGAGATTCTGGAATTAAGCAACAATCCTGTCACGACAAATTAAAGTTATTTGTTACATCTAGTCAATCTTAAAATTAAAAAAATAAAAAATAATAAAAAAAAAACCTGGCTTTTAACTAGCAAATCGGTTAAGCTTTACTAAAACTGTAATGTAGAGCACTAAACGAGATGACAATATTCAGTAAAACCTATTAGATTTGTCAATGGCACGATCCAATGGCTAGAATAATGTGTCCAAAACCTATTACGTCCTAATTTTGCAGTATTATTTTAGACTTGTGTATGCAGATATTTATCCAATAACCTTCTGATTTGGTACATACATAATGTGAACTCAAGCTAAAGATCTTACCACATCTCGACTTGCCAAAGTTGCAAACATAGCAATGAATCCTGTAAAACAAAAATTGCAAGTAAATGGAAAGGACATCAATAACTTGAACGCTAAGGAATCTGCAACATAAGTTGCCGGTAAATCTCCTAGAAGAAAAGTAACAATTTTATCATTACTACATACTTTGACGCACTTACCGCTATATCTACCCATAAGTTTGACAATTCCAACTCCATTTTCCACACTTTCAACCTCCACATGTGCAGCATTAACAGCCCTCTGAGCTTCTTCAACGGCAGTGTCAAAACCAAAAGATCTGTCTATGACCTATCGGCAATATGGTATTATGCCAGTAAATGAAAACGAAAAAAATTAGATAATGAAGGAAAATTGGAAAGAAAACTAAAACTATTCTCTATTATATTTCATTAACATCAACAAATATTTATTTGGATCTACGTTAATATGACCCCTCCAAGATTCTGGAACTTGAGGAGAACAGAAAATACATAGGTAAATTAGCCGAACGAAGATAGATTTAAGACCACTGTACAAAGACAACATAGAAAGTGGGAGAAATTTTGAACTTAATTAACTTGAATATTTCACGTGCAAGCAAGAATGTAAATAGCTTTTATAAAAGAAAATTGGGATATTTATATACTCCCACCATGTCAAAACCAAGAAGAAGGCGTAGAGCCAGTGAACTTGGGTAATTGCAGCTAAATTCGACATAAATACTTATTATAAATGCTCGTTTGTCAGAACTTACAGCAATGTCATTGTCAATTGTTTTAGGAATTCCAGCTACTGCCACTTGAAGACCGCGTTTCTCGACTTCCTTGAACAAAACATATCCATGTCAAAACCTACTATAGCCATGAACACAAGTTCAAAATAAACAAAGTCCCTTCGATTCGAGGAATAATCACCTTGTATATTAGAGCCGCTCCTTTTTGAGTGCCATCACCTCCAATGATGTAAACCTAAAGTAATATTACCAATTTCCTCTTGTTATTCATTTCCTCTCAACTATTAACAAATCACAAATAAAGGACCACAGATAGTCACACAAGAAAACGAATACCTACCTGATTTATTCCCCGGTCTTGTATGTTATCAACTATCTTGTGGGTGTCATGACCTCCCCGTGAGGTTCGGAGAATGGTGCCACCACGTTTATGAATATCATTTACTACTTTAGGAGTCAGTCTCAATGTATTTCTAGAGTAAAAGCCTCTATATCCACCCTGAAAACATTGTTTCAGTATCAAAACACAGGTCTACAATTCCTGTAGCAAAACCGGAAAAGATGTGCAAGAATCTGAAAGCAAAATGATAATCGGAGTCACCTCGATTCCAAGTATATCATCAACGCCATACATATAGTTCAAGCCACACACAACCTCCCTTATCACAGTATTAATTCCGGGGCATAAACCCCCACAAGTCACTATGCAAGCACGAACTTCGTCTGACTTGAAATAGACCTAAGCATTGCAGAAAGATCCCTTTTTCTTCATCAGTCTTCCATCAAACCACAAAGATTAAATAAAATTTACTTCCAGATAAATTAGTACCTTTTCTCGAGGCCCAGCACGCCTAAAATGCACACCTCTAGGACTATCTTTTCGAACAACATTCTAAAGCCAAATACATTACAACGTCATTTAAGCAAATAATAGCGATCAACACATCACAATTCACACGTAATTGGCCATAAAATTAAACTAAATTTAAGGGGGGAAAAAAGGCATAGACATTGAGGGAGAAGTGGGCACTTACTTGTTCTGCAACAACATCTTCTGGGCTCACAAAAGTTTCCCTATGGAAAATAGAAAGCTCAATGAAATAATGAGCCATAGAAAACCAAATTCTCAAAGATTATAAAAAAGTTAAAAAAAAAAAAAAAAAAAAAGAAACAAACAAACAAACTTACTTGACAATCGCATAA